>LYUA01000038.1:491961-513846 GCA_002093875.1 Calopteryx splendens | reverse complement strand
TTATCATTATTCATAATGAACTTCCACAACATTACACCGGAAAGAATTGAATTCACTATCACACGATATTATGGCATGAAAAATGTCTTCAAAAATATCTTTTGCCTCTCATGAACAATAGTTCCTGCACAAACTTTTTCCCTAGAATCCTGTTATTTTCAGCTCCACAAAATTTTCACTACCCAACATTGTATTAAAATGCCCATTCTCTTCCTTACCCGACACTTAAATCACAGCCTTCACATCTTGTATATCGGATTGCAATGTACTACAGTCATTCTTTGTGAGTCAGTACCGTGAAAATGTCTGAACATGTGACATGAAAAACTACGCTTTGGTGAATGTACTCTTGAAGAAAGTGAAGAAATGTAAATTGTAAGAAAAAACCAAATAGTTGTATGCCTTCCTCTCGCCCGAACTGTAAGTTTTCGGAATTCGGCATACGTAATTAACCCATGGTTTTCAACGCCATTCGGGAAGTAGGCCAAAAAATGTTAAGACAATAAGGGTGCTCAATAGAGCCACAGCACTTTCTGGTGTCAATTATGAAACTTTTAGTTTGATCAATATCGTGTGTACAGACGCCAAATATTGAGGAATACAAATCCATTTTTAATCCAAGCCAAATCTAGTACTAAATTACCAAAATTTAGTAAACCATGATAAAAACTCTTGTTTTTAACATAAATGTGTGATTTCATCTGTTTGCTAGAATCCGCGATGTTAGTTTTTTTTACCTATTCGAGGGTGTGTTAATTCATGGTCGACTTCCAAAACAACATCTCCGAGTCTCACAATCGGTTAGGGAGTTCCTCTGTCTGGACAACGACCCCCTCTTTCAGTTACTGCTCTCCCTACATTCCCCACTTCAACAACTTCACTCAGCATCATCCCAATGTACGCTCATTGGATATCATGTGTGAAAAACCATTAAGTCTTGGCAAATTGTGTTTAATGAAATACATCATATTTTCAACCTTATATTTTGCTTAAATACCAAAAAAAAACGTTTCAGCCTTGTTTTCCGTTAAACATACTAATAAATATATGGTAGAATAGTATGATTTTTTCTTTTTTTACGATGGTATTCAGAAACTTCCACGAAGTGAGGTGTAAAGTACATAATGCAGTTAACATTTCTCGCTAATGTAACGAAGGTACTCTTTTTTCACAACCCTCTTTAGTGGCAACCTCACATTTCTTGCCTTTCTATACTTAGCCTTAAGAAATACTCTTCGGCGTTTAAAAGTTATAGTGTAATATTAGCTTAAGAGTTTTAAGTAAGTTACGAAAGATTCTTCGATTAAAATTTCAATCCAGTACGGTTATGTTCTCGAGCATTTTGAGTACGGGGGGCATACACTACAGTGCATACAGTACAGTACATTGAGTACAGGCCCCCAGTCATTATTGTATTAATTCATTCACGTGGAGATCATGGAACATATATTTTTGTGGAAAGGACAGTCCGAGTATTTAGGACCAATGCAACGCTAGGGTTTTAATGTAAAATCAAAATGAAATATTGCCAACAAGGACAACGAAAAATTGCAAAAAAAATATGTAAACCCCTCGATATGAAAATCATGATATTCTTCCATTGATGCACATATTTTGGGATAGGGAGTTAGGAAAGGAAGCGATCGACATGGAACCATGGAGGGGAGGGGACAAAATAAGATGGCGAACCAGATTCGAGCATGAAGGAAACGGAAAAATGGCATGAGAAAACCCTCACAGAAATAGAATTCCCAATCCCTAAGGGGATTCGAGGGCAAAGTTTTCACATTAAGGAAAACCCTCTTGGTATCCTCACGAGACGAGACACATGTACAGAGAAAACACGGAAGTTTGCCTCTCACGCTTTGCATTGGATTTTTTCACAGTCGGGTCACATCGTTGGGTAAGCATATTTTAGGAGGATCGTTAGGTATTTGTTCACAATATGTCCTGAAGATGGATAGTAACATAGAACACTGATTACTCGAATTCCCACGAAGCACACCTAGTAAAAATATGAAAATATTATAATAATAGCATTAATGGCATGGAATATTATTTCCCGCGGTCGTTAAAATTTTCTACATTATAAAAATTATGAAGAGTGAACATTTTGTAAAGAAAAAAGAAATGGGAATCATTTTAATATAGGTATTTTTAAAGGAAGTAATTTCAACTTGTGATATTGGGTTTTCAGTGGACAGCGAAAAATATTGAATATACTTAGGGACTTCTGAAGCACCTCTGAAGAGAACAAACGACTATATCTACTCTGGTGGCTCTCAAAAGATTCGTGGTGAGCCCTAGGGAGACTTAGAGCAACGCTAGGTAGGATACTAAGAACTATAAAAGAGGGGTAAAATGTTCCCTCTTTCAGGATTCTCCATTCATTGCGTTACTTAGTTTCCTAAAAGGAAACATAAAATTCTTTTACGCTGCTCACTCGTAATTACTTTCCTCAACCCATTCAGATGTCTGATGCTCTTCATGAACCCCAAAAATACCTTCTCTCTTCCACTTCTTTGTTCCTTCACCGAATTCTCCTTTCTATATCACATTTCAGAGTCTCCTTGCCTCTCATTATCCTTCCTATATCCAATTTTCACGATTCAGATAATTTTTTTTAATCCCCCGATCCCCGAAATTTAAAAATTCCTCCTTTTGTAAGTCATTTTAACCCTCTATCTCATCTATCCAGCGTACATTATTAGAGTACTCTTAATTAACATTTCCGCCTAAGAGCCTGCAGGAAAGAGTATTGTTAATACTTACCTCGCAGTCTACTTTATATAAATTAGAGGTTTCGTTTTTCGAAAGGGCGAACGATATCACAAAATAACCTAGTCTCTCTAGTAATTTGGAAGGTGCTGGTACGATAACTCTAGAATGGGAGGTTAAATTTCGGTGTAATCATTTAGAGAGAAAGATTCCATCTGCCGAATGAATCCAGAAAAAAAACATTTTTTAACCTTTGCGACCACAAAATTTTCTCCGAATTTAGCGTAAGCTTTCGTCCTCCCATACCTCTCTTGTCGAGACACGTTCCCATGCCTGAAAGCCCCCGTCCTTTCCCTGACAGCACACGCGCACCCCTATCTCCCCCTCTACCCTCCACACCTTATCCACATCTAGGACAACAGTAGGAGCCTCGACAATTCATCTCCTAGTCTCCTTTGTCGCCTAAATGGAAATGCCAACTGCCTTCCTTATATTTTTCTCCTCCTTCCCACTCAATTTGCACCTTGTCACATGCGATGGTTTTCATTCCTCCTTCAGGTGGCGGTGGAGTGTGTACGGTTGTGCGTGCGAAACGAAAGAAAGGCAGGCGGGACGTGTAAAGAAAGGAAAAAGGAGCAGGCGACGAGGTATGGTTGAAAAGATAAACGAGAAGGGCTACTGCCTACGGGAAAGTTTATGAACAAAGGCCGTAGGTGAATGAAATGCATGAGGCTTATCAGACGGGGCAGTTGCAATGCGGGAAGTAGGTATGTGCTTCGAGGGGCACGTGAGAGTATTAGGAGTATCTTTCATAGCTTTTCGTCTACCTTTGTGATACCTACAAGGGCCCGGTTACGCCAATGTTTTCCCTACTCCGGAGTAGCGGTAGGTTCGCTAGTAGGGTTTGAAAATACACATTACCGAAAGCGAACTTAATCCCAGCGTCGCATTTAATTTTGTTCACACACCTATCACACGTAAGCGTTCATGAATAATGATTTGCTAACAGAGACTATGGCTTCCTATTACAATGTTCATATTTGAAATGCTCGTAAAATCTCTTACATATCAGGGTATAAAATATCATTTTGCATTGATTCACATTGATTGCCAAATCATTTTCAGAATAGTACACTTCTCTGAATGCATTTCCTCCGTGATTACCCAAGAGGAAACAAAATCAAGGGGTTTGCAAATACTTTTACGTTAACCTTAATCTCAAATGCAGGCCAAGAAAACACAAAAGCATGTAACAGATCAAATTTTATATTAAAACATTTTTATGAAAGGAAAAGAAATAATAAAATAATTTCATAATTGAAAGAAAGAAAATAAGGAAGAGAAGTAGTGAGAAAGAATGTATTTATTAAATGATATTAGGTGATCAGGTGAATTAGGTGATCACCAACAGACACAATGGCTTCCCAAACAGTGATAACTAGGGAAATGATTTAAATAAAAATCTATTTAGCATCGAAAGAGAATTTTTCAGTGCTTAATAAGTTCTTAGTTATTACTCTCATTTAAGTTAAAGCAAAAACTTGCTTATCTCTAAGAAAAGATAAAGACAATAGAAATTGATTTTTTCAACGACAGGAAATATTTTTTTTGACTTTAAAGGGCTAATCAATTTTTGTTTCCCATCTATCTCTTAAATAGGCTTAAAAAGTATCTACACCTAAAAAAAATCTACGCGTATTTATAAACCGTTATATTTGTCGGAATTTGAAGCAAGATTAGGTATGTGATTCAAAATAAAATGTCAACTCCTAAAACGTGATTAACACTACCTTAAAAATTAAATTATTTTTCTGCAACATCGACGAGAAGATCTGGCTTTCTTGTTGACTAAGAAATAAATCCTGAATACTATCGCTAAATCACTGAAATATGGTGTCCTGAAATACCTCTGTTGCTCTTCAATGAACTTCCGTAATTAATTTCCATAAGCTTTCACTATCAAAAATTAATTCTTAATAACCTATCGCCTAAAATAGCATTCGTATTTAAAGAAGGAACGGCAAATTTAGCCGTATTTACAAGTTTTTCCGGAAATCTCACGTAATGAATTTTCAAACTCCTATCAATCGGATTATTTATGCACTTTTTAAAGGTTAGTTGTTCCAACAAGTTTCACGCTCACCGAAGTGCAACGTTAATAATCTTAATTTGGGAATTATTGAAGCCCTATCATCCTCTAAGTACGCCATTCTGCAATCAGTTCTCATTTGAGAAAACGATTCTCGATTGGATTGGACTAATAAGCCCTGTGGAGTGGGTCCAATCTTGGATACGCCTGATGAAATAACCTGATTAATGCGTGTGATTCATATTCCACTTGAAGTTCGTAATTAAGGAAGCGAAATGCAATCACAAGATAAGGATTCAGAAAGCATGATGACAGAAGACAACTAAAGACTGCTCGCTGCTCCTGATGGTTCATTTAGAAAATTTTCATTTTGCAAGGAAAATTGCGAGAGTTCATGTAATGAGGCTGCATTGAGAAAGCTAGCACGCCAGAGAAGAAGGTAAGGATATCGCGCTTCAGGAGTTACAGAGGCAGTAAGGATGGATAAGACAGCAACTTAAGCTTTAATTGGGTCCTATGGATCTCCCGTTCATCGCAGTTTGATACTTTTATATCGCATTCCATTAGCATTCCATTTCAACTCAATATGCCCCGTATATACTATTTATATCACATGCAAATTTTCCTTACAATCCTCCCTCGTTCCCTGCCATGCTTGAATTTTCTCCGTTCATTTTTATTTCCGTCCATTTCACTTTTTCCATTCTCCTCCACACCCTAGAACGAAAAACCTCCAATATACGCTCATTCTGTTACCTCAGTGTCTTAAGTTTTCAAACCGTACAAAACCATCCTCCACGTAAATGCTTTCACTAACCTTCCCTTTGCGTGCATACCTACTTAGGGAGCAAAAGTGACGAGTGAAGATGAACGATTCTAAGGGTACGTGAACATTTTTGCAAAATCTTATCTTCACCGAATTGCAACTTCTTCACTGTCTTCGGCCGTCGTTCCCGGCGCCCTCCCTCGAACAAAACAGTCATGGACGCCTCCCATCGAAGGTAGATGGGCACATATGGCCGACGTGACTGGGAGGAGAAGAGAAACAGAGTCCTCAATGAATGCATTTCCTCTCCTTTGACTGGCACCGCCCCTCTGTAATTCCGCCGGTCTTCCGTCTTCAAGTTATCGCCTCGACTGTTTGACGAGAGGGGCCAATTAAGTCCCGTTCCGTGTGTCCCCCCGCCTTCCCCAACCACTTTCCCAACCACCCACCTAGTTTCTCTCATTTCCCGGGACAAACTCGCTCCGAACCACCACAGCCACAAGGGAACGAGTTTACTAAGTCCGTTCTCCATCTTCCTCAATCTCATTAGATCTGCTTTAAACGTGAGAGTTAGTCTTATTGCAAATTGGGATCGAGCCTTTTTAAGCATCAGCATCGCAGAACACCTAACTTATAATTGATCCGATAAAAAATGTCACTTCTGCCTTTTTTTGCCTTATAAATGGAACCGAGAGTTTACTGTTTGAAAAAATACGATTCTCATAGTACTTGACAATATTTATAGCACTGTGCTAGGCAATTCATTGGTCCCCTCAGTCGTTGGTCGCTTATTAATATCATGCGTCAGAGACTTGTCATACGTTACTTAATCTTTTCCAAAAACCTATCCGAAATCTCAGTTCCAAGGCCTTGTTAATCTTTCACAGCCCCTTCACTAATATATTACATGCGTCCACTTGAATAAAACCAACGAATGAATTACTACATTGTAACTATACAGTTTATGCAATAAAAATGTCCCTTTACATAACCAAAATTAGTAACATTCCTTTGACAACCTTTCGCTGCGAGATAATTTCCAGAAATTTCACTTCATCACGAAACATAAAAAAATACTCCTAAAAGCAAGTTTGTTTCATTTCCTTCTTTTGATGCTTTTGCGAGTTATTTACGAAAACTAAATGGATAAAACTGAAGTCATCAGCGAGAGGGAATCGTTTTCGGATTTGACACTCCAGGTTCAAGAAGTACATATTTTTACCAATAAGCCGGGGTACAAAAAGTTAAAGAAAAAGAATTCATGGCATAAAACATCGTGAAGATGTTTGGAAATGTTGTTTATAAAAAATAATACACAATTTACAAAAGTTCTAAATAGAAAACGATGATTTCACTCTGTCAAATAAGTAACTGTCGTAATACTTGCAGCATTGTTCTGGATATAATTACGAATATTTTTTAGGACACTATAAGAACATTTTCACTGGCAGCATTTACGATTGATCTAATGAAAAAAAACTAGTCATGTAAAGAATTTCATGTGGCGTATTTTCTCGTGGTTCAGCGGTATTTTTTCCCCTAAAATATTTTCTTATATTGATAGCCACAGCGTTACTAAGGGATACATTAGGCCCAAAGGTAAGGCAGAATGTCGAAAAACCTATAGTTGAGTTAGTCCACTCCACTGCACTGCGTGTTGGAAAGTCCAAGGTTCCATCCAAGCAACCATTTAGTGTTTAGAATAACCTTAGGATTGATCTAAATAATTTTTTTAAGATCTTTCCTTCCCTGTGAGAATAGAAATGAAGATATTTCATTTGCGAAAAACATAGATTTGAGATTCCGAAATGCTCCTCCACGCTGCTTGTGCCTTAAAATGCTACCATTAGATTTTTCCGCCGAAAAAGGAATGTTTTACACATCGAACAGTTATAAGAATAATAAGAATTGGATTTAAGGAACTTGGACGGGGGTTAAATCAACCGAAAACTAAAAAAATATTTTACATAAATACCGATAATTTTCAATTATCCTACAAACATTCCAAATTTTGACCACATCCACAACCAAATCGGGATTAAATAGTGACGGAGTATGTTCAGCCAAAGAAATGGAAGAATGATGACTGTAGAAATGAAGAAGAAATGAATGAAGAAATGAATTAAAGAAATTCAGCCAAGAAACCCAGTAGACTAGCAAAGTCCAAAATGATTCTTATTTCATTTTGGACTTTGCTAAAAACCACGTCCACGTCCTTGAGCATGTATGTACTATTGTAATTATTATTCCTTAGTTGATAGAAAACAGTAAGCCATGCAAAAACAGTCAGTCTACAGTTCAGTCAACATTACCGAAAGTGCAATAATTAGCTATCAAACTATCTTTAATACGTGGAGGTCTATTTATCATGAATTGCCGAACTAAGTGAAAGCAAGAAACGATTAGGTTTTACAACTTTCAGGCAAAAATTCTCCTTAATTACTGGTATTCTAATACACATTGTCATAAGCCACACTGGAACCTTGCAAAGCAATAGTTGTAGAATCTTAAAATACTCAAACTGAATGGTTTGAGTATTTAGGTAAATTAGCCAACCCACATTTATTATCAGTACGCAATGTCTGTTGATGGAAAAGCGATTTAAAATTTCCATTTGGTTGAGAAATGATTAAGTTGAAGTCTTACCCCTTTGCTGAAAATATCGACAACGATGGAACTAATATCCTTGCGGAATATCGGTTCCCGCTTTCATTAGATCACTAAGTCTCGCAATTTCCTTTGTTGGACCCGTTTTCTTGAACCCGCCCTCGATCTACCCTTCCAAAAACTTTCTTTCCATAGACCCTCCCATTTTCGGACCCTTTATATTTGGAGCCTCAACCACTTTAAAATCCATAAAGGAAATGAATGAGTTCAATATGAGGGGAAAACAATATGGCGCCCGGTGAATAACTGAATTCAATCTTCCACATTTTTTTCCCATTTCTTTTAACTATTCAAAGAGTCTCGAAACCTTTTATTCATTCCTTTCATAATTTCAGATCGGAAATTCTCTTCCCGAACAATAGTTTTTCTTTTCTTCACTGCCATTTTTGGAATTGTAATTTCTGCTTTTCAGTACCTCCTAACTCTTGAAAACCCTCAAGTGGTCATTCATTTAACATATTATTCTAGTGGTCATTCATCCGTGAGCTTAAGAAATGTTGTATCATTTTATCTTTCTCCCACGGCTTCCTCTCTTGCTAAATACTCTCTTTACTAGCCTTATATGAAATGTTTATGGCGATAGAAAGAGTAAAAACAAATGAGAATGGATAATAATTGACGGTAAAATGTCAAAGAAATGATTCACACTGAACTTGCTCGTTACCGTTCTATCTATGGGTTCATATTTACTAAAACCACTTCCTCAGATTATTTTTATTCATTTTTCATATTGGCATTAATTGACGTTTTCCTTAGGAACGGTTTCGCTACTCGCTACGCTACGATTATATAACAAGTAAAAACTGAAAATACCAGCAAAAAGACTTAAAATTCTGGTTAGAATAGCTTAATAAAGCACGTTTCAACTATTTTTCGGTCTTGAACAGCTCGCAACCTCAAATTAAAAAAAGTCCCTGAACCCAAATTTGATGCTCTCGCTAAACACGATTGTGAGACATAAATTTTGGAATTTCCTTTTCAAACACTAATGAAACAAATACTCATCTATTCCATATTTGTATTATTGAAGCTGTTATTCTATTACATCCTAGCTGTGGATTATAGGGTATGGAGTTGATCTAACTGGATGAAAAACACATAGGTACACTTTGAGCCAAAGTTAAAGAAAGCAATTCCCAAAACATCAGTCACAGAATTTAGTAGACATAGGTAATATAGCACCCATCATGCTGTCAGCAGTAAAAGTAAACCTATGAGCTGCAAAAATTGGAATCATCCATTTATGTGTTATTCCACTGACAGAATTCTATGACAGATAAATTAATCATCGAGCACAATATTCAATGCATTTTTCAAAATGACGATACCAATACATAGACATTGATTACAATTACGTGTACCGAAATATTAGTACCAAATGTTTTGAGTGGGTACTTGGTATGATTAGCTATAACCTGATGAGTAGACGGAAGAATACGTGGGAGACGTATTCACCTGGGGTTCGAGAAAGCTTGCTTTCTTGGAACCAATAAATCCTTTTCGCTCACCGCGGAACACGACCCACACTAAATGTACTAATGGATATCCTTTACCTCGAGCCGATTCAACCAAGAAGCGAGCCTTTCTCGCGATTTTTTCCTCAATTAGCTCCGAAATGCACATCTCATGGGATTTCCCTCCCTCTCGTTTTCCATGGCTCCGGGCGCGGTTTCTCCTCTCTGCACCTTCCCCTTCTCTCCCTCATATCCTCTTACCACGTCTATTCCCTTTTCCTCCTCATGCCCTCTCTCCCCCCTCCCATCCCTGCCACCTCTCTCTCTCTCTCGCACCCCAAAACTCCCGAAATCCACTCCAAAATGTCTTCCTATTCAAGTCGAGATGCTCCATAAGTTTACGGATAGCGCCAGGTCGCCAAGGGAACGTGTAACGAACATCCAAGGAATGTAATTGGATTTCGTGGGTCAGCGAGGTAGGTGGGTTTTGTGTGCAAGTTCTTCCCTGTGTGCGCCTGTGAAGGTGTGCGGGCGAGAGTTCCCTTGCCCGGCGTTCAATTCCTCTCCCCCTGGCCCCATCCCTTCATCCCTCCTCCCCACTTACCTCGCCCAGGCGCCCATTTCCCATCCACCTCGTAACCTCCCATAACCCCGGAAAGCTCCCTAAACCACGCACCTCCCCCCCTCCCTCTGCTCCCAAATATCTCACGGCTCCTCGCAGCTCCCCTCCCCCACTCCACGGCAACACACCTAGGGCAAGAATTTGATGCATAGGGTAAACCCATCTTATCCCCCTTGATACACTCAATTCAAAGGTGCCCCACATTGATCCCAGCCATAAATCAAGCAATAATTAATTTACGGATGTATGCTGGCGTTTATATCAAGGCGAAATATAGGTAAATCATAAACAAAATTCAGTTCTGTACAACAGCGTAATATTTTCAATAAAACCTACACCTGATGATTCTCGGAGTGTACAGAGATTCCAAGAGTACATAATCGTTTTTCACAGGTAGTTTCGTTCCTGCGCTGAAAAATTACTTTTAGCACCTTTTGCAATTGACTAATGAGATACAATTATAATATGAAAGTTATAAAAATCAAATTTTAACGAATTATATGCTGGGATTTGGATACTATTTTAACAATTTTAATTTTTTATTTGCTTATTGCGGATTTTTCATGGTGCACATATTTTCAATATACGTTCATGTTCTTCTATCTTAGTAAATTTAGAACAAAGAGGTCTCATATCAATTTATGCAGCATAAGGGACAAATTTTTCCTAAATCGACACAAGTTTTACAAATTTCTGAAAACTTAAACATATGAGAGTGTGTATCCGACTGCCAAAAATATAGAGAGAGTCTAAGATAATCGCGTCCGCCTCGACTTTACAAGGTTAAATTACCTGAGCAGATGGGGATTCTTGGGGTCAGAGACCAGGAATTTCTACCGGTATTATTAATACCATTAATTGACCTAAAAGCCATCCTTTGGCCCATTTGAATTCAACATAGAAATGAAATCTCAGTTTCTTGCACACACATAACTGATAAACATTTGCAAAGAAAGCCGAGGCTCTCCCTACGCTCGCATGAAGGAGTGGGTTCCAACTTATGGGTACGTATTTCTATTTTCGTTTCACGAGTTAAGGGATGACTGCAAACGAAAAAAAAACGTTTGACTAAAAATAAATTTTGAATATCTACTGAATAAACGAATAGCATTGAAATTTAACGCCGGAGTAAACGACCCCATTGCAAAAATTAGACGTGCAAAAAATAATCCGTTCGAAGAAAAATATTGGAAACATTTTGCTCATTTTACCAAAAATAACTCAGTTATGTTGTCTTTGCATGCATGGTATTCCGTGTCGTATATGGTTACGTTGTGTGGTAACCTAACATAGCACAAAATGCTAAAGATACAGTCTAATATGCGGGAAGGCAATGCCATGCACTTGAAAGATGCTTGATACTTGAAATGTTTTTAAACGCAAAGTGAATTTAGATTTTCAGAAAACGCGTTATCAGCCAATGGATCTTTAAGTGGTTAAAGAAGTCTAGGTATAATAAATTTTTGAACAAACTCTGAGATTTCACCCCCATGCACTGACTCGCAAATTGCCAAGCCTACACACCACAGATACCGTGCAAGCTTTATTTTTTTCACACAACACATGATTATAATGGACAAACATAAATCAAATTATATGCATATTTGTGCACGGGTTTGGATACTAAAAAATTGGGGATAATTGCCATTATAATTCTTTATTTTAGCAAGGCAAGTCAAACGCCTGAGTCCGTAAAAGCTGTCTCCACGATCAACATTTTTTAAGAGTCGAAAAAGATGATTTTCGTATTTTCGGTCTTAATACTATTTTACCGAAAAATGTATTCTTAGTTTTACAATGCATACAATACTCTTTATTATTTTTTTGAAGTACCACGTAAGTTTTTAGGCACAAGAAACAGACGAGAATTGACTTTTTTATTTTAAATTATCTTTGCACTGGAATTATTCGAGTATAAAAAATAACCGTTGAAATCTTCCTTGTTGATATAAAAAAATGGTCCATGTAAATGAAACATATAGCACAATGCACAGTATAAAATACACGAATTAAATAAAAAGTAAAATGAAGATAAAGTAAATCGAGCATCTTGAATGATTTCTATGAGGTATGTTATTTTTAGGCGGTGGTTTTTGGAAGGGTCCTGAAAATTATTTTGCAACTCCTTAAACTTTCGCTAAGTACTAACTGAACGAAAGATGATTTACTCTATTTATCAGTTACTAAGCAGTAGCAGTTGTTTAAATTTATCCGAAACCCATATTTCGTTTATTGCTCTTCTAAGATTCTCATAAAATAACTGCGAAACCTTTGCTGTCAGGCAAAGCCTGATCATATCCAAAACAGACCTGATCATCTAATCGCCTACTTCCCTTCTTCCAGGAGCTATCCTCTTTCCTTCCTTGCTATGGCGCACGAGATCTCGAGTGATATTGAACGAAGAAATTAGGTAGGTAATTAATTATTTTTCCATATTCCTTTGAATTTTTCTTTTTTGATGAATTATTTTGATTTTATACCACGCCTTAGAAACTAGTCTCTTGAGAATATTTGCCAGAACAACTGCGAATCTTTCAGATAAAACTTTCATTTTTAGAGCGAAATATTGACAAATAAAGACAAATATGACCATCCAGTGTATTTGAAATCTCGTTCATAGGTAGATCTATTTCAATGAACGTAAAATAATATTCTAATGAGCTAGAAATCGGATGTTTGCCTATGCGTTATCACCATGGAATCTTATCCCACATTATTTTTCACAGATATATGAAGCAAAAAAAACTCGTTATGCAAATCGTGACCATTGCGCATAATCCTGTCCCAAAGTTCGATTAAATTCGTCAGACTCCACCTTTTGCAGGCGGTTGGGTAGGAATTCGCAATGAAAGGGGCGCTGTCCGAAAGAGACTTTCCAAAAGTGGAGGAAAAAATAATAAGGACCAATAGATATCCTCCCCCACGGTGCCCCGCAGAATATGAGTGAGGTAGGGTCCACACCCCCCTCGAAAATAAAACCACCCAGCCGCACCCAAGGGAGAACGGGAGCACATTCTGGGATTTTGGGGGAATGTATATGGGCGGAAGGATGAGCGGAGAGGCAAGCCCTCTTCTCGGGTGGGGTTGGATTTGAGAAAAGAGGGAGGACGCAGCAAGGTGGGCGTGAGAGAGAGAGAGAGTAAGGAAGAACAGACAGGAGTTCCCTATCCTTCGCAGCAAAGGAGCCAACTGCAAAGAATTCGAGAGGGGGTGGGACTGCGGAAGCAGCGACTGCAGTGGAGCGAACTTGTCTGAAGCGGCGAATACTGCCCCTGGGGGTGTCTCCTGAGTTCCGATCGTAATACGGATCCTCGGGAAGACGGAGTGTGACCCCAAAAGAAAAAAAAGACTGCGGTGAACAGATGGACACGACATATGGGACGAAGGAGAGCGGGAGGTCGGCCCGGCGCGGATTAATTTGCTTTGAGACTTATAGACTGACTAAATGAATGCGTTTTACTTCATTTTCTGAATAAGAGTCTCTTTGACTTATGATCACCGTCAAAAACTGAGATTGTGCGGTAGACATTTTCGAATATTAGGAGCACCTTAGTTGGTTACTGTTTTATGAGAAAGGCTCCACTGTAACCTGATATCTCGGAACTTGAATAAAGCTTTGTATTTTCACACGTGCAGTCAAACGCGCCCTAATCTTTGGAGGACAGAAACATCATCCCTTCCAAGGCAAGCTTAATTATTTGCATATTTCGCCCTAAGACAACCTCGGTCATAGAAACCTCAACCACAGGGTTTTCAAAAAAAATATTACAAATAACTTATTTCTACCGAGAAATTTAACGATAAAATTCCTGGGTTTGGGATGGCGCCATGCAAGATCATGAAAATAATTTGATAGATAATATTAGCTATTTTGAAAGTAGAAGTAATTTTTATTATTTTTCAGATGACTAATTGGAAATTTTACCAATAAAGCCAACACATAGACAGATAAAGTGGATGAAGTTTAAAAGAATGACTGTAATATCATTACTGAAGGCAAAAAATGAAGTGAGCAGGGTTTATTTACAGTGAGCTTCTTAGAAAAATGAAATGCGACAACGCATTTTTAATCATTAAGCTTGTTATCATTGCATTGTAATTGATAATATATAGTAAAGGAGATAAATGAATTGGTAGTCATTGGTGACATTCTTCATTCATCGCTATATCTTCCTACCGGAAATTGGTTGACAGCAACCCACCATACTTTCCTAAGAGATGCTAGTTCTCATGCACCCAAATGGTTTGCCATTTTTTCCTCCACTTTTATTGATTACATATTATTACCTTCATTGACCAAGCAGTTCGTATTTACATAAAATATTTTCATGCGTATTGCATCGTGTCTTAAGATCCTTTTAAAGTACGTTTATAGTTGTATATTGTGTATATTAATTTCATTTAAAAGGGAAAATCAGTTCAAATATGGATAATAAGAAGCCATTTGGTATTTCCCAATATTTTCCTTGTGGTAGTACACATCATGATGCCAAAATGATTAGTAGTTACTTGATTACTTTAATTAAAGGCCAAAATGGCAAAAATTCGTCAATATATATCTACAGAAACATATTTCAGCGATTTAAACATAGAAAACTTTAAACAAATTCACTGAGGACATAAAACCTCAAACTCTTTACAAATTATCACTTACATTACCCTCCATTTTAAATTAAAGTTAAATGTAAAAGACCGTTTTATCGACCTTGAGTGGCAACTTAACCAAAAAAATCAAGAAAACCTCATGATATAATGTAGTGGTATTTCTAGAACGCCACGGAAACATAATTTACATTAAATAATCTCTTCTGATTTGTATTTAAATAAAGCAAAAATTTAAAATGGGTTCGTTAGAGTGCAATGACAGACGCATTAAATGTGGTTCCATATATTTTACATTTTTTGTCAAAGAAAATCATGAGGTCCCTCTTAAGTCAAAGGGATATAAAATTTGCTACCAATAGTGTTACAAAACGAATCGTAGGTAACCCGCGGCATGATTTCAATGTCCGAGCTGACCGAGGAAATCATTTACTAACGGAGTCGGAGCTCCGAAAATCGTGTTGAAATTTATGATATTCCGATATTTTATCATTAAAATTCCAACAGCCAAAGGATAAAATATCTCCATACATAATATTTAGGTCTTAAGTGCAAAAAAACGCATTTTCATCAGGGATGATGAACAAGGTTATTCCCCCCGAAACTGTAAAAAGAAATGCTGGGGAAGGCAATGCAGAGTAGCGCAATAAATGGCTCAGTTAAAATATATGTTGATTACTATCTCCAAATTCAAATATGATCTTTTTCATCACATTTGCCTTCTCATGAAAATAAAGTAACTATTTAAAACGTTTCAACACATTTATGACAAAATTTACCTGGTTGGTCGGATCCAGGGAGGCCGCGGCTTTTTCCGTCTGCGCCCCATTCGTCGTCTGGAAAGGAATAAAATGAAAGTTAGTCAAGGTAGAACACATAAAAATCTAACAAAATTAGGAAGGGGGGTTAAGAAAATGATTAGAGAAAAAATTCACTCAATCTTATTCCGTGATATAACTTATCATAAGTCGATTACTTGAGATCAAGCCATAGTGATCGGGATATACTTTCGTGATTCCTGACATGAAACGATGATACAACGATTTTTTAAATGATGACAGTACCATTTTTACAATTATTATTAGCTTATTACCCCTAAATGTGGGTGAGAAGAGGACGGAAGAGGCGAAATGGGAGGAAAAAAACAAACGAAGTTCTGGGCGTGGAAGGAGAGGTGAGCAGGTTGTTGGGACAAATTCAAAGATCAAAAAGAAGTGGAAACAACACATTTAGTGGCAATGGATTGTTGAAGACTGTTAAAGTGGGGAGAATGGTGGGTAAGCGAGGCAGGAGGAAGAAAAAGATTAGGCAATTTGGACGGAATGAAGGGAGACGGAAAGTTCCTAAGCGGAGTTGAAGAATGGTTTACCGTAGCGTAAGGAGTTGCGGTGTTTAGTGTCGTTATGTTACAGTACCAACCGTCTCTGGGTCCATCAAAAACCTACCTTAGACCCTAGATTACCATTAATAAAAATAGTTATCTTTCTTTTTACTATCTTTGCTACATCCACTTTAACAAGCCATGCAAATTAATACTGAAAACATTATTAGCGAATCCTCCTGATGAACGGTTTACACGCAAGAAGAAATATTCTCGCCGTTAATCAATTCAGGGAGTAGAATATATCAAGATATACCTACCTCCTCAATGCCCTTTCAGGCAATAGAGTTGTGATGCGAGATGCACATTGGAATTACTCCTTCAGGGATGATAGTTCAGCCAGGTGGTGGGGCTAGGAATTGCTACTTGTAGGGTTCTCTAATATATTCCAACACGAAATTCCTAATGGAGTTTCCAGTTTAATCCCCTTGACGATGGCGCTGTAATGGCGCTCGTTTTCAACGATTAGAAGTTTGGTTAGTAAGAAAATGCTTCGTTATATGCCACATGACGGAAACAATAACTGCATTTTTTAGTGTAAGCAAAATGACATCACTGCGATCTTAAAATGATAGGAGCGCCTATTGGACGTGTCATACTCATACATGGCCTTTAATTTACTTCGAAATTGATTTTGATAAGCGTTGGGAACGAATTACGCGCCTAATTGCTTTTCCATTGAAACGCATTTTTAAACAAAAGGATTAAACCTAAATAGGATGTTCGCACAGTCAGAGCAAACAAAATAAATTCATTCAACCATAATGGGAAAATCTAAAAACATTTTTAAAAACACGGTATTTTTTCATAATCTCCTACCAAAATAAATATTAATCCATCCAATTTGTATCATTAACTAAGGAAAATTGGCTTCATAAAATAAACTGAAAAATATTCCTTCTTCAAAAGTTAAGAGGGCCTAATACATACCACACTTTTTAGCCTCATTATGAATAATTATCGAGTATTTTGGGGGTAAGCAAAGAAATATTTTAATGGTCGGCTAAAGAAAATGCCAAGCAATCCTTTAAAAACGTACAGGAAGTGTCAAATTCTTATTAAAAACCATAGAAGTTTGAACACATTTAATTCTTGAAGGGTACACGCAAGGCACCTCTCTCACCCCATGCTCATATTTTCTATAATCAGTGTCCAATGTGTCACCACTTACCACTTGTTAAATAAAGCTCTTTCCTTTCACAGGTGAGGTGATGAGACTGAGTAAGATGAGGTTCCAAATTATATATTTAAATTGTTTCACTTATCTGGTGTTGGAATCAATAAAATCATCATTGCCTGAGTCCCTCTTGCTATGAATTTTTGTTCATCGCGAAAGATAAAAATTTGAATTTTCGGTTTCCGCTTTCCATTCTAGCGAAAAAATATTCGTTTTATATGCGCACTGGCATAAAATATGTAGTGTTAATATTCATAAGCATTGGTCCTCGGAGGGCGGAGCTGGTGCAAATGGTTGGTTACAAATGTGGTTACAAATACCTACCCATATTTCCCAAGTGTGCATCCGACGAGACCGAGGTCACGGCAAATTGACGACGGGAGAGTATATACAGCAGCGGACACAATGGGGGAGGATTGAGTTTTTTTTATAGCCTATCACTAGGCTGTGCAGTGCATTGAATACTATCCCGAAATAAGATAAGGACATGGCATTTTATCGAACTAAAACTGACTGTTTATCAGTAAAATATTTTAATATTTGGTTTCAATTTTGACTTTTTGTTAAGCATACCTCCACTTTGCAAAACAAATTTAAGAAATTAATGTGTTTCGGTTCGCTGTTAGCATCGTAATTGTAGCAGAGAAGCGACAGGACCTTCGAACATCTCTGAACGCTTCCGACTTTGCTATTACCAATATAATATGATGATTAACTAAAAACAAAACTATGTATGCAAAATAGAGTACCTAATGACAGATATTTTAATTATCGAGGAGAGAAACTAGAGAAAGTGGAGTCCATAACCTATCTCGGAGCTCCGTAACATGAGGTAGCAGTAACTTGACATATACCAAGCCAATAATAGGTCATACTAAGAAGATGATCATGAGGAATAGGCTCAAAGCTCGCATACTACAATACTCAACAACGTACGGTTGGAAACTAGGAAGGAGTGTGGCAAAAGGTCCTTTTAGAGCACTGGAGTGTGGACGCTATGGATCAGAGGCATGGATCATTGGGAAAGCGGACCCGCGAAGAATATAAGCTTTCGGTACATGACATTCTGGAGATTAAATGGGCTGATGAAGTGAGTAACGAAGACGATTCCAGTAGAGTAGAAGATGAAAAGACAGTATGGAGAACTCAACGGCACTGAAGAAACAGATGGATTGGACGCCTCTTGAGGGACAATGGATTACGTAGACATATTAAGAAGGGAAAATCTAAGTTAAGATCCCGCGAGAAGACCAAGCGATAAGTATGTACGACAACTAAAAAAAGACTTAAAACAAACTATGCTATCAAGACGTAAGTGACATAACTTTGAATTGGGAAGAATGGAGGTAGTCAACCAATCTTAGGATTGAAACATGGATGTACACACTTTACATTTATAATGAATGCTCACTCCTTTCCTATTCTCGAACTATAGCTATGGTATTTAATTCATCAATTCGTATACCAAAAATCAGCCCATTCATCTAATCATGAAAAGTTTTCAATTATCTGGAATTTTACCGTTTTAGAATTAATGACACTGTCGATAATCACTTGGATTCACATTGCAATGCCCGTTTCCGTTAAAAAAACATTAACAGCTTGGATCGCCATTCGTGCCATCATCTGGTCAACCACTTCAAGTAAGAGTCAAGGTCAGAGAGAGTATCGTTACGGCTGAAGTGGGAGACCATACTTTGAAATATCCTACTTGAGACGTAGAAAATGCTCGATTAAGATATGACTGTATCCTGATGAATGAGTTCTACTTAAATCTTTAACTGTGTGAGGATGATTAACTGAGATTAAAGTAACTGCGATAATTATGATTCGGGCTTGAAACGGAGGTCTAATTGCTAGATACTAATTGCTTTCGTCAAGTTATCCCATTTTCTCTGGAATACACGTCTGCGCTTAGCTCAAATACTAATCATCTATTCTTACTATATTTTCCGTAGGAAAAAATGAAAACATTTTTGAAACTTGATTGTAGCATCGTAAGCCAAAATTGCTCTTGGACTTAAAGAAAATGATATGAAAATCAGCTACGTAGGCAATTAAAAAATAACAGTAATCAACCCTAAGGTCGGTTTGGTAGGTGAGGGTAGATCTCACCCAGTGCTACGTCCAATGGCGTGTGAAATTCAGTGAGTGAGGAGGGGGGGGCAGTTCCTTTCCCTGTACCGGCTGTGAGTTCCCAGGATGACCTGGTACCCAAAAAAAGGTACACAGCTTGGGTGAAGCTGAGGGTGCCAAGATGCGTTACCCGAAATATAAACCAGGGCCCGGTCAGTAGCCCGGCGCACTCAACACTGGACTACCACGCCCCTTTGTTAGGCAATATTAAAATTTAAACCGATTATAATAATATCAAATGCGGCTTAAAATAAGAGTACATGATCAACCTTATTTTTCTATTTGCTATCGAAAATGTTATTTGAGCAACATATTTTCATAATAACTTGTTTGAGAGAGTAAAATTACGTTCACACTGGAAGAACCCATCTCGCAAACTTCCAGGGAGTACGGCACGTATTACACACCGTTAAACCTAATTAATTTGCAAGAGCCATGGCGAGCAAGAACTTTAAAGGAAAAAGAAAATAATAGTAGATAATTTTTTAGATATTTTGAAAAACAATATGGTGCTATCTATGGCGTAACCATTAGCTTGGATTCAACTGGTGAGCTGAATTACTAAACATTATTACCGTCAAGTAGTTAGCCGTATCTATATACCTCACGTATCTATCCCGTTACCGATTAGATAACCAATGAAAGTTTATTATTTGAATGCGGTATTGAAGTACACACACTTAATAACACATACGGACGTGAGAAACGTAACGCTCATACGCTTAAATTTTGCAATCATAGAGATAATAAAATGGATACAATTAAGTTTGCATCTTGCGCCATTATCTATGAAATGTAATCATTGATAAAGACAATTGGTAATTAAGGGAGAAGTTCAGATCAGGACTACTCTCGCTTTGGTCCAAATTGTCTTGACTTTACTTAAGTAAAGTTCAAATGGAGGTGATCATTTCTCAGGGTTTATCTCACTGGTGATTCAATAAAACTGTCTGATGTTATCTAAAATTATGCATTTTTAAAAATACTTACATTTAATAAAATAAAACTTAAATTTTCACTATAATAGAGATAAAAATTTTTTTAAATAATAATTACAAAATTTACAAAGAGTATAGAAAAAAATATAATTGATCCATGACTCATAGCCGATGCACGTATTTGTGTCGTATGGGAGTTAGGCTCATGGAAGCTGATGCAATAAATCCACTTCCAATTAATCAGCGAAATTAATTATGAGCTTTAAATGGGGTAAAAGGTGTATAATATGACGGCAAATGAAAATGCTAATCAGGTACACGTAATACTAAAATAATAACCAATCAAATGATTACATCAGGAAAGGTATTGGCAGTGCAAGAGCCAATTAAATGCAAAAAAGTGGTCAAATCGCATTAAATAATTATTTGATAAAATTTACTATTTGTATTCAAAGTATTTAGGGAAAAAATAATAATCCCATGAAAGGGCTAAATTATTAAAACATTACAAGATATATGATCCGAGATAATAGGATATAATGATAGATTTACACAATTTACAACAAACTTGTAGAAGCACTATAGATGGATCTATATACAGTTTATTTCAGACAATCCTGATACCAAAGTTCTAATACTAGCCTCATAGACGATTATAATTAAATAAAACACCATAAGAGTTACTTTTATATCCATTCAATTAAGTAGAATGATGAACGCGTCCTATCATCTAAATATGCCGGTAGGTGAGCACAATACAAATGCGTAATTAACTTGTAGTACGAAATTTGGATAGTACCATTGAGCTGAAATCGAAAATCAGAAGGAAATTGAAAGAACAAGGCATTTTAATACAGTCAATCACACAAAACTCATTTGCACTATTTAAATAAGATTCATAATTGATTATGTTCCAATAATAAATATCCACCACAACAGAATGACCAGCACATAGTTGCCACATGAATGGGGGATTAATAACAATTAGTGAATGAGCACTATTCATGTCAATACCAAGAGATTAAATAATATTAGCTAAATTGCCCGTTGAAATTCAATAGGATTATGAAAATAAATAGAAGTAAAATAAGAAATTTATGATGGGCCTACTACGTTGAACTTCTTCATTATTTCGCAGAAATAATTCTGCACTTTCCTAAAAAAATACTCTTTGTTCAACACGAGCGGTTTCGTTACATAGCAACATCATCAAGTGGAAAACCACAAAAGTTCTAAAAAATTCACAGTGTAGGACGCCTGGGTAACTTAACTGGCTGAAGCACTAGGCCGGAAATCGAGGGATCCGGGTTCGAGTCCCGGTTCAAGCGAATGATT
>LYUA01000038.1:437333-450111 GCA_002093875.1 Calopteryx splendens | reverse complement strand
AATGCACAAAACTGATGGTAGGGAATTTTCGTTAACTAAGGGAATTCACTAACGGTGGCAGATTTTCGACTAAGGCATCAGTGAAAACTTTTAAGTACCTACAATGCTCGTGGTTGATAGAAGTCGATGCGTGCTCAGCTGCTGTCATTCTTACGATGGATCTTTACTAACCCTGAACTTTTTGTCGTTATCAAGATTGGAAGTAAAAATTAATTCCCTATGTATTAAGGCTGTCATGGAGATATCAAATATGTCCATACGAATCTACTTTCATAAAATTATTTGGAGTGCAAAATTTTAAAATACCTCAGTATTAAGATTAGCTACTTACTAGTAGTATAGCAACAAATATCAGTTAATCAAATATTTTCATCAAAAATACAAATATATTTACTCAACTATGAGCTGCTTTAGTTAAATAAATATCTTTAAATGACTTGATGATATTTTGAAATGGTAATTTGATTGTTCGGGGCGATATTTAAGAATTATATTGTAAGCTTTTAATAGCAAATTCAACTATTTAGTTAAATTTCAAAGTCAAGACATCATCCAATTTCATCTCAAAAATACATCGCTATGTATTTTCTCCTACTATTTTGTATACTCCTCCATATTTAAATAGACATTTCGCTGTCTATAGATTTCCTAAATTGCTAAACTATCTCCATCCCTAGTCACGCAAGTAAATAGAAAATAGAATAACTTAAGTTACCTAACATTAAAGAATTAATATATAAACATAAGTTTAGCAAAGGCCAAATGAGATTAAATTTCATATTCAACCCGAAATTTTAAATGCCACGCTGTTTAAGACTAATTTTTATTCCAAGTAATCAGGCGGGCCAACGAAAATTTCGAAATATGAGAACGCCAAACTTGGGAGATGAAGTAATGGAGCGTTGAGAGACAGTCAATGAGATTCGTAAGTATGCATGAGTACGCATGGGACCGTTACTTGATAATTTAAGAGGACTCTTCGCGCGTTGTGGAAGAAATAAACCATGAAGCTTAACGAAGGGTGGGGAATCGAGGAGTAAACCTAGAGGATATGAGAGAGGTTTGATGAGGGAGGTGGCGGGGACATGTGCCAAACGTGATGTGAACAAAAAAACCTGAAAGGGGGGTGGAGAAGAGGATATGGGCGAGCTTGAATCAATACGAAGTGGGAATGGAAGGGGAAGGAATACAATAGGACATAAAACGGGACCTCGAGATCCACATTAATATCCCTTTGTGTTTCTAGTAAACGGAATAATATTTTCAAAGGAGTTTGCCAGACTTTTCTTCACCTTTCACCCTCTTCATTTACTATGCCTAGCTGTAGTATCGGCTAACATAAATGGTTTGTAATAAAAATTACAACTTTTCTCCACCTTCATCTATCAACATGCTTTTGCCTTTCATTAATTGCAAATAAAATGTATGAAGCAGCAAAAGTAGTTATCGTGGAATGTGATCGTTTTCCTGTTTTTATAATTATAATGCAATAATAAAAGACAAATAGGGCAGGAGAATAAAATGAACAAGAATAAAATTAGTTACGCTCAAAATTAATTAAATCATTAATTTATTCTAGAGATTAGGTAAATCCAATGAAGAGAAAAAAGTATTATTATGCAATTAATCATTCATTACTTATTTCGTCGGCATTCACATTGTTAGTTCGGGGAACATGGACATTTTTCACCGTACATATAGTGCATTTTCAAAATAACTCGTGAAAAAAATAATATTTTCAAGCCGAAATACTTGATTTTAATTACCAATGTATAAAATGGGAAGCTATACGACCGCTATGCTCCCACAAACTATACGATAGGTGCGCGAAAAATGATGCTTGATAATTACCATGTAATATTAACAGCGAATTCAATGAATAGGTAAATTGGGAGATTAAATGATTGAAAAGTATAACCTTAGGTTTATGATTTAAGGCTAAAATAAGTAGGCATTTTAGAGTTTAAATTCCCCTTTCATTTGCTTTTTTATGATATTTCTCACCAGCCATGTAGCTAGTTATAATCAAAGGATAACTATTCCCTTTAATGATAAGTATACATATACTAGGTACTTTGCCGCTTCTTTCAGTAAATATCTATGCACATGCTTTTCAGTCGCTAAGTATTTTATTGAACTTGCTCTGGTATGAAATTTTCCCTTACATAATTTTCTTTCGTTCTACCTTTATTCATTTTATGCTACTGTGTTGGAGTAATGGGGTAGGTGACACAAATATTCTTTAACCCTCAATTTTTTCCTTCTTATCAATTGAATAATTTTTTTTGATCTATTTGCTTTTTAGACAGATGAGAGACGCCATGGACAGTAAACACCTTGCGGTCCCAGGGAACTCCTTGCTCTGAGTCCTCGAGTGAAGAGCAGAACATCTAACCCATTCCTTATTTCGCTTTCCTCTGCATTCCTCCTGCGTGTGTCATACTTTCACGAGCTTTCTTTCCAAATCGCCTTCGCTTCATTTCTTGCCTCTTTCCCCCTCACGTGACTGCTATGAGAGTACTCCCATGCCCACCACTAGATAGAGTATGAGACGGGAGAGGAACAACCCCAAAAATGGTGAAAAATGACCAAAAGGGTCTGGAGACGCGGAAAGGCCCTCCCCGAACTCGTTCTTCCGACTTTACTCACAGGAATGAGGGTATATGCTGAGAACGGAAGGTTTGTCGTAATAGAGGAAAGAGGAATTCCGGAAAAAAGGAAGAGAGCGCGGAAAGAATTTAATAAGGCCAGTAAGAAAAGGACAGAGGCATAAAGGAAAAAAAGGCAAGAGGAGGTGCGAGAGATTAAGCGTTGTGGAAAGGAGGGGAAGAATGAGATGAGCAAGGATGGGAGGATCATGAGGCAGGGCTTTTGAGGGGCCTGGAGGCTTTAATAGTAGGAATGACACCGGAGGAATGGAATAAAGAGAATCGGAATTGAATGAGAGAAGGTGTTGGATTAAGGAGTGCGTGGGTGGATTGTTAATAGGGAGAAACCATAGGACAGAGGGAGAGAAGGCAGTTGTCGAAACCTTTTGAGAAGTGGTGCATAGTACTTTCTTTTAGAGTTAAATATGAAAAAAAGAAGTTTCCATTGCTTAACACTGGACGTTACGAGCTTTTACAGTATCCTGAAACCCCAAGAAGGCCAAATTTCAAGCCAGATTAAAATTATGCAGATCAAGATCAGAAAATTTCAAAGCTATAATCAACTGCAGCAGGAATACATGTACACTTTGCTTTAACCATAACACGGGGTTATTAAAAAAAAGTTGCTTCAGAAATAACGTGGGTTAAAATACTAAACATTTTGTTCAATGATTTTCATGCTAAGATAAGAGCTGAGCAGACTGGTAGAACTGTGACTTCATCGCCAAATTCGTTCAAGTTTTGCTTTCATTCTTACATATTTCATTCCCACATTTTCATATATTTTGCAAAGCTTATTAACGAGATCAAAATATACACTACGACTCTGCGAAAAATTATTCGTTAATTCTATAAGAGCGTATTTAATTTTCAGCTTGTATGAGTGATGAAGTCCATTTTGCTAAGCTAACTATGTTTCACATTTAAGCGTTTTGGCACGTGATGATAATATTATGGAATTTCAATTGATATAAAAAATGCCTTTCATTCCATATAATTCCTAATATTCTAAACTGTAATCAAATCTTTACTGGTGCATTTAATACACATGTAGATGATAAAGTGTTGATTTGAGTTTTTCAGTTCACAGATTTGAGTTCACAATTTTTTCTCCGTTTTTATGAGATCATTTGGGGCTATTTAAACAAATATTCAAAAGATATAAATCCAAAAGCTAAAGAACTGTAAATACCAGAGTTTAAAAAAATACGCTACAAATATTTAAATGCATCGTGATATTCAATCACATCATTGAACATTGTGCGCTTTTTTGAACAAATAAATAGTCATATTACGTATTAGATTACGGAATATAAATGTGCACCAGTTAAACACAGGCACATATTATAACTGCAGTAAGGAAAACCACTTATATAGCAAGAAAATGGAGTCTAGCTCCTTTGCATTTTAAAGAACTACCTGAGGTTACACACACTTTATTAAAAGGTACTGCTGTATTCGAGTTCTAAGGTATCCCTCAATCCTAAAATCAGTATACACAAAATGAAAAGCAATAATAGCCCGTTACTTTTCAATCCGTTCGTTTTAAGATAATTCTATGAATCGGCGAACAAAATATTCTCTTTAAAGTTCTATTCTTACCTCGGTTATAAAATTTCTGATTAAGTACATATGAGGGAGCGCCAGTAGTTGATTTTTGAGCATTGCTGGTAAACTCACCTGCAAAGAATGAAACGTTATATTAGTTGAGTAAATTAATGGGCTAAGTGTAGGCTTATAAATTATAGCAACTTTTATTACGATGCAGTGGGTTTTGACATAATAATGATAAATGGAACGATCAACTATAAAACTGTAAACACCAGAGTTTAAAAAAATACTCTACAAATATTTAAATACATCCTGAACTTCAATCATACCATCAAACATTGTGCGCTTATTTGAACAAATAAACAGTCACAAATTCATATTGTATTACGTATATTGTTGGGACAATAAATGAATGGGCATGGATAGCAGATTGAGCCCTTAGTTCGTTAGCTCTTTATTCTTTGTAGAAATATTTCATGTCCCCAAGGGTGAGTAAATCACAGTTCTATCGGCCTTTCAAAACCAATCTCCACTCGGTAGACTACCTAAAATAGTAGCTCAAGCACATTCAATGCAAAGCTCCTGTATGCTACAGAATTGGATATACCTATTTTTATAGATTAATAAATAACTTAAGGTTTCCAAAGAGTATCTACTGTAGGTTAAGATTTTGATGCAAATGAAAGAGAGTGGTAACTTATCACGAGATAAACAATGCATATAGCACAGGGATTTGTAGCATCGAGAACAAAGACATTACGTAACTTTAATTAGAAACTTAATCATTTTTTCCGAGAATTTCTGTGAGATAACTACCGTAAAATTCCCAATAATTCATTTAAACTGATAGACGCCAACACATGAAATAATTCAAAATTAGATGAAAGGATATTACATTGGACATGCTTATTATGTTTTCTAGAAGTCTTCTGGTTAATTGACTTGAAATTACAATGCTATTTTACAAATTACAATATGGTTCACTTGTTTTCGCGACACAATATGCACTATTCAGTTGTTTCAGCTTCAACTGAAAATGGTGAAAATCAGTTCACAGTGTGTGAATAATTATTCAGCAAGCTAAAACGTACGTGTTTTACGCAAACGACCGAACACGACTTTCACGTTTGATTCCTTTTCGTTCTCCCGGACCTCTTTTTCAATCGAGGGGCATTAATAAAACCTAATTAAAATACCTATTCTATTAGAACAACAGTAGCGTTCAGGTTTATTTTTCGGCGCGCAGCATTTGTGTCAAACAGAGATTTTCATGTACACCCGCTGGTTTCATTTGCTTCGAAAACGGAAGCTAGGCTTGGAGATCACAATCAGCAGTTGGTGGAGTAGATATGCAGTGAACTGCTGGGAACGGTTTTGTTAGTATTCATTCCAAAATCAGAGGTTGAACCGTACACATGTTTTCACTATAGGAAATCTACTATCTCCTTTTAAACATTTACGAAGGTGGGTTTTGAATTTTGCGTCCCAAAAGAAACAAAATGACGAGCAATTGTAAATAAGGCAATCCCGTAACGTGGTAGGGAAATCATAGAAATAATATTCACTCTAGATATTATTAATAACATGTAATCCATAGGCGTGATCAAAAAGTAAGTAACGTTTTTGTATGAAACATTTCGTGATATTTTTGTGTGAATTTATTTTTAAAAGAAAGACCATACCCTAAACTATGTATTTTTTGACATAATGCCTGCTATTTTTGAGGTGCATGCACCTGCTTTGATTGTTCACAATTTTTAAATGAATAGAAGGTCCTGCCGACTGTGAAATACGGTCTGTTATCCAACTTTTGAATGCAAGAAAGGTCAAATCCGATGTTATTCATCGACATATCGTTGAGATTTATGGTGACCGTGACTAAATGAGTGATGGAATAGTTGGGAAATGAGTAAGACTAGCTGGTAGCTACTGACTAGATAATACTGACTTTTTGTTCGTCCCCTTGGGTTAAAACCTATAATATATTCATTTAAAAGAGGAAAGTTTTTTGTCAACTCAAATTCAACTTCATGCATTAAAAATACTTAACAACCTGGCAAAGTCTAAACGAGGATCCTTTATTAAATACAACCCAAGGCTACCTTTCTATAAAAGATACGCAAATATCACGATTGAAATTGCTTGTAAGGACTATATATTCTTATAAAGGAAAGCTAAAAATATTATATTTTACTCGAATAGTATGAGTAGCATAAGATTTTCATTGACCATATTTACCAAAAATATTTATATTTTACACGTTTTTATAGAAGTAAACGTTAAAGAAAATGTCCGCAGAAACCTGAGGTAGTGCAGTTAAATATATTCGTGTTTACTATGGGCAAGCGTAGAACATTAATTTTAAATTTGACTGAACCAATTTAGGTAAACTTTTACAATGAAGTATCTCAATACTGGATGATGACGAGCAGTTTTACGTACTGGAAGCAAAATATAAGTTATAACCTACCCGATGAATCTTAAGAGACGTGACGATCATTTACTTATCGTCGATAAAAACTTGGTGAACTCGAGATCAATAATCAAAATAATTTAATTAGAGCATTAGACAATTCTGACGGGTAAAAATTTACCTGATTCATCATAAAAACAAACCATGTAACAATTAATAATAGCTAGGGCATTGTATTGTTGCAGATCTCTGAGACTGTCGTTTTGCACCACGCATCCCATTAACACTTGTTCCCTCTACTACGATGAGCAATCAACCAATGTTAATAGAAATTCCAACGCTAAGAGTAACAGATATAATGTTTATCTACTTAATTTTTCAATACTATACAAAATGATCAAACCATCTCCACAAAATAATCCACCTACTTCAATGGAATGCGCCTCCGTATACAAAACGCAGTAGTTATACTCCCGGCTTCAAATTTTTGGATGAGATGACTGTAACTTGACCATTGGGTCTCAAAATCTGACTGTTGCTAAAATAAATTGCAACTGAGATGCTACCGAAGTAAAGAACGATTTTCGACGGGTATACCTCTACGGTTTACAGCTCAACTTTGATATTTAAGCTACTGGAATTCACTGATGCGCAAGCTTTCCCACGCAGGTTTTCGCGATTTAAATTAACATATTTGTATCATGGGACAGAATGGGGACATGAATGAGGTCAAAACAGATACCTACCTACAATAAAACGAGAGAGAATTCGATTTCTGCCTGATGAACTGACATTTAAGAGTGTTGTATTTGAATTACATCCCCTTCGCAGTGTTTGGGAAGAAGTGAAGCACAATTAAAGCGAAAGGGGACTTGTTGATAAGGAGGAAGGGGAAAAGAGGCAGTGAGAGAAAAAGACAAATGGAGAAACGGAAAGTGACGGAAGGAGAGAACACATTAGATGAGAAATCAAGACCTACATGCATTAGTCTGAAGCAGGTTCGCTTCCAAATTGGCACTGGGAGCGAAGCCTGTTTGCAGTATCGCTTCCCTTTCACTTTCTCGAGCAATGGGTCACGGGTTTTGGTTTCAAATGCCCGGACTCATCATTCGGTTCCGTCTCAAAATTGATACCCATTGTTTAGACCATTCCTTTGCCGTGCAAGGGTATGAGCGGTTGAAGATGGGCTTGGGGATTGAGAGACTTAGTGGAATCACGGGCAATTAAGGATGAAACGGAAGATTAAAAGCAAAGAGAACAAAGATGAGGCTCGTTAATTTATGGATAATAGCAAGGATCATTGAGCGTAAATTGAGAAAGCAAAGAAAACTCACCGTGGTACATAACAGGTCATTACGTAAGTTTTAAAATTTCTACGAATCAGGAAAACGACTAATACTTATAA
This sequence comes from Calopteryx splendens, assembly GCA_002093875.1. Lineage (NCBI taxonomy): Eukaryota > Metazoa > Arthropoda > Insecta > Odonata > Calopterygidae > Calopteryx > Calopteryx splendens. The sequence goes on along the minus strand of LYUA01000038.1, from coordinate 442,094 downwards.
TTTTTCTCTCTCTTTGGCAAACGCATTTAATATGCAGGAGAATTTCATAAGGGCGAAGCTGATAAAAAGCAAAGCTACAGTCAGTAGCCTAGTTTTTCACTGAAAACAATATATATTTCCGATCTCCAAGTTTCAGCTAATTCATTTACCTGAAGTCCCAGTAAATAAGGGGAGTTCCTGTACTTAAACAATCTAAATAGTTGCATATTTCATATTTCCGCGGTAACCATTAATTCAATGAAAATGCTGAAATGAATGTAAACATGTAAATGTTCTTCCATTTTCAACATATTCTCAAATCTTATTTATCTTCTGATCAGATGCCCACTGAAAGTAAACTGTATAACATACCTTCCTGGGATAAGGGTAACAGTGAATTAGAAAAAGAACATTTAGACCGAACATTTCAAATTCATATAAACCAGATCCATCTTATGAGAGGGGGCCTTATGATAGGAGGGGGCCTATGGGCCCGGAAACAGGGCCTCACTCTTCAGGGAGGCCTTATACTTTGTTGTACAGAACATGCTCAATGAAATGTGATATGGGTCAGAAATATATTTTTCAGGAATTCCATTGATGAGAGAAAGTGAATAAGAGATCACTTCCCTTCTGCTAAAATCGGCTACATATGTGAGCAGTATCACAATTCTATGTTTCCTGATTTTGTACCTGAGAAAGCGTCTGGAACTACAGATGAGATTCCTTTAGACTCCTCACTTTGTTCTGGTGTTCATTTTTATCAAAGAGATAATCAACCCGAAACATCGACCTCAATCGAATTATATTCCGTCAATCAGGGCCTCTTGGAAACAATAAAATATCAATTTAGAGAATATTGAGTGCTCAGAGACCCTTCAACTTATCAAAATAAATACTCAGAATTAGTGTACGCCGTATTTTCTTGGTAAGGAAAAAAAACAAAAATCAAATTCACAAGAGATTTCATATTTAAAAAAATTCGCAATGGCGAAAAAATAAATCGTGATTGGTTAATTTATTCCCGTTGAAAGGCAAATTACATATACTGCTTTCTAAATGGGTCAGATGACTGGAAACATTTGAGCCACTGGCTTTTCGAGCATGAAAACGGGGATGAGCACTAAAAAAATAACCATGTGCATTTACCAGAAATGCACTCGCAGCGCATTGATATCGAGCTAATGAGAAAATAATTGAGTTGTATCTCTACGAAGTCTTAAGGTTTATCATTTTTTTGCGAAAATAAAGAAATAGATTATATTCAAATAAAAATATTTGGGCTTACCTTAAATTGCTGTGTGAGTGTGTCTTATTTTTGAAAAAACACATTCAATAATACGGAAATAAAGGTCAATAAAAATCTTCTTATTTATCATAAATGATGTGTGAGGAATTTATTGCATTAATAGTAGAGATGGTTCTGGCAAAAAATGTTGAAGAAATATACGATAATTAATATTATCCGTTACCACATCCGTTACATAATATTATGTTCATGTCTTGAATAATTGGCTGTTTGAAAGGGATGATTATTGGAGGAGAATACAGTGGTATATAACGTAAACGGAAGGGCCATCAATAGAAAGGTGTCCCAGGGGCTCCAGTTGCTCATAGGGGATTCTGATTAAAGTATTATCACAGAATGAAAATAAATAAACCGGTACTGAATAGAGATTCCCACGAAACTAATATTTTCTCAATACATAGAAAAAACTAGGAAAGTGTGTTTGCTGTGCTTTCAGCTTTTGCAATTACGATACCTTGCGAAGATGACAGATAAACAATAATTATTTACAAGGTCGTAATCAGTGAGGACATTAGTATTAAGCTTAAAGTAGTTAAAACATCGGGAGCGTATTGCATTTCTTTACTTTATGTTACGCTAGTTTTTCGTTTTAGGGGAAAATTTACCATCATTTGTTCATGTCTTGGATATAATGATAATATTTTAATCGGGTAAATTTTGAGTCTCCTTATGTGATAAAAATATTTCAATTGTAATTTCCAGTACCTACTAAATACTTTTTTAAATGCAACACAGTGTAATGTTGAAGATCAATTCATTCACTCACCATTAATAAAATAAAATAATATAGAAGAAGAAGAAATATTTATTGTTCTTGGACCACTTGGTCCACTAAGATAAAATGATTACGCTGGACACATTTCACAACTTTCGCTACACTGTAGAATATCTATTGCACCAAAGTACGCCGTAATCAAATTATACGTTTGGCACTTACACAGATGAATATTCATTTGAAATGAATGTAGGAATTCACTGCCTCAAATGACCTTATTCTCAGCGTAGTGGCGTAATCAAAACCTCACGATTTTGCCGCGGTGTGTAAATGTTTCAGACATGTAAATTGATTCGCTTGCGCTACTTTTTATTCAAGAATGCAACCATGACGGTTTTTTTACCTCGCGCAACCTGCAACTGCAATAAAGCATCCAATATTCCCTTGTGAGGCAATTAGCTAATGAAACGACAATCAATGAAACTTGTGGGAATTAAGTGACTGAAAACTACCTTCTGATGATAACATCACGAAGGCCATCGAGGAAATGAATAGGGCATGAAGATAAACCTGGGATAGCGGAGTTACGGAGTTTTTATCGTGTTTGGGATGATTATTTCTCTCCTAAATGCGCTCACGACTGAGAAATCGAGCGTCTGTTACCATATGTACTAATTCAAATAAAAAACAAACTAGCAGCAGAAGCGAGATTGTTTACCGTGGCAGCAACACGCTCGGGCATACTTTCCTATTCATGTGGATAACCTTTCGCAGAGGTTAGTGCTAAACAATATTAGGAAATAAAGCGAATGAACGTAATGCGAAAAGCTAACATGCACTGCGGACTCGTATGTAAACTTAATGCGGGTGTTTTTCATCCCCACCAAGGTGTCAAGGTGATGTGAACGTTTTATGTCTTGAAGAGCTAATTTACTACTTATATTTCTCATTACACATCGCGTTAGGAGTAGGTTTTTTTCTTTATTGTTATGTAATAAAACATTGTTAATTGTAAACAATTGATATTGATTCTTAAAAGAACTATCCCTACTTCTATTTCTCTACCACCAACCACAGTAATGAAACCGAAGGTTGTTCTTACAGGTAACAGTGAAACCTGCATTGTGCCCGAGTCAAATTCTGACATCGGGTAGGATGACGCGGGGCATTAATTTACCTAAGCCAACTGCAGTTTTCCAGGAAGATCTTGTACCTTAAAAATCACGCAGCTCCAGTTTTTGAACGTGCACCCTTCAGTCAACAAGAGAACTCTCTACTCTCTGGACTACTACGCTTTCCACTCACATGACATTGCATGTCGTTAAATGTGTTCATTCTTCATGATAGTGATCATTCTTCGTCTTTATTGCATGCCTTATATTATTAAAGGTATGCTAAAAATGTCTTTTCGTCAACTTAACTTAACAACCTCAACTTAAGAAGCTTCCACGCCACACAGGCATAAACTCATGCGTAATCAGGTGATACTGCCAGACACCCCAGTGGCGGCTTGCAGGGTATTATGTAGATATAGATGACTACACTAAAGAGTAATGAACTGCCTGGGTCAATAAATAACATTATGATACTTCTACCATCGCTATTTCTCCTCCCTCTCAATCTTTTGAACACCATAGCGCTCGAAGGCCATACCAACCGTTTTCGCTACTTGTCCACGGCGAGGGAATTAATTAGGCGCGAAAAGATGGCGTGGTAAAAATGGAGATGGAGCGGTGCGGGGGGAGGGTTGGAAAGGAAATTGGAGCGAGGGAAGGGAGGAGATGGCGAAAGGGAAAAGGAGGAGACTCAGTGGACGCAGCACACGCGCGAACGCAGGCCGAGTGAAATGTGAAATTGGAGGGCAAGGAAGAGGAAGGGAAGGAGGGAGGGAAATTGAATGTCGGCGTTGCGCGACGAGAAGACGTAATAGAAACGGAGTGCTTTGGGTAATGACGGAAGGGAGAAAGAATGTGAGCACAAGTGTACATGTGGGATAAACTCGACGTTTGGTCGAGTGAAAGGTCGAAAGAATAATGAAATGGTGGAAGGAGGAAGACAAAAAAAAAAGAAAAATCGGTACAGATCGCACTTCGACGTTGATCATATTTCTACGGGAGAAATAAAAGAGTGATTTTTGTTGAAAAAATAATCCAAGAAGCGCCATCAAACCTCCACGATGTTTCACAAAATACTTCCTGGACGTCTATTCCGAAAATTTACGTACGATATGGCAACGAGTGAAATGTTTTTCGCAGTATATTGATCCACCTTTCCGGTCACTGGTCACCAAGTAAGCAGATTAATAACAATGGACGCTTTTTCATATGAAACGCACGGCTCGAGAAGTTACTAATTGACTACATGATCTTAGCTTCTCTCCAGAAAATGAGAACGTAATTCACCTGTCTTTCGAGGCATCATGGGTATTTGCAAATGGGCTGTTAGGAAAAATTGAAAATCCCACAATCTTTCAGAGCAACTGAGGCGCGACGCTAAGGATGAATGATAACCTAGAGAAAGGGAAAATAACGCGGTTGAATGAGTTGACTGATAAGAAACAAAAACTGAAAACCCAACATCATGATAGTTTAATATATGTATCCACTTAAGTAATACGAGGTTAAGTGCAAGGAAAGTGAGAGGAAACAATGTAAACTGGTGAACTTAAATAGGTCTTTGATGTATAAACAGAACATTTGTATTTTTAACGGCGGAGTATTTTTTGTTGTGTCGAGTATTCAATTGTCTACTTTGTGTC
>LYUA01000038.1:421091-431511 GCA_002093875.1 Calopteryx splendens | reverse complement strand
ATCATTCATTTTTTATGCTCAGTACTTAATGCAATAAATAGGCTATAATCTGGTTAAAAAATTCTATTTGTCACATTTACGGCTTTTTTTATAACATTCCTAGTTCAAAATGATCGAAATAGCCCTGGTCTACCGTATTCATCTCATAAAGGGTAATCCGTGAAGGAATGGTAATTTCACCACTTGTTTCCTTGGCGTTTTAGAAAGATTAAATAACTTCATATTAGTCTAGTTCTCATTTAATTGCATATACAAATTTTAGAAGAAATTCCTGCCAAAATACCGAATCCTTGGCTAGGTATGCTTTTCTAGGTATTCGCTTGAGGAAGGGTTACGTTCGCCCAACGAAATTTTATTGATTTGTCCCTTCTAGACAAAGATCTCTGAAAACTCTAAACAGTAAGATATCACAATCTGCTGGTTAACTAATAGAATCAGTAGATATGATCTTATTGTCAAAGTTATAGGCGTATTTAATTACCAAATAGTTAAACGAAATGATAATTTATCGATTAATGACCCCTTTTTTCTATGTCCGCTTTTGGCTGTTTGCAAGATAATATTAAATGAAGGTGTGAATGAATGAAAAATAAAGTAAAACGAAATGTGGATAGTAGGCACTATCCCACTTTCATAAATCCTTTACTATAAATAAGTATTGAAAAATCATAGTAATCAACCCGAAGGCCGGTTTGGTAAGTGATGGCTAGAGATAACCCAGTACTAAACACAACGGCGAGTGAAATTCACACATCAGGGTAGGGTGGCCACTTCCTTTCCCTGTACCGCCTCTGTTTTATTAGCATGAGCTGGTGCCTCAACTGTGGTACACAGCATGGGTGGAGCTGAGGGTGCCCAGGTCACCGGGAATCAAACTGGGACCAGCCGATTAGTAACTCAACGCTCTGCCCACTGAGCTACCGCACCCCTTTAATAAGTAGGTATGTCCTTAATGCAAACAATAAAGATAGCTAGTAGGCAAGTAAAAATAGTCATATAATTACAATAAAATAACCATTGCAACTGATACTGTATTGCAGTCTTTATTGCAGCGTTTGTTCTGATTATCGTATGATTTAATTATTGATACCTTGCTTGGTATGAACAGGTAAGGACAAGAGTATTAATAATACCGAAGACAGCTTTGAGAATGTTTTACATACACAAAAATATATTTCCGTCTTAAAAATACACTATTCCTGGATTTCAGTTAATGAGTGAGCATTATGAAGGAAAATGAATTAGAGAAAGGCAAAGAAAATTACCAGAAAGAATAAAAGCTGAAAGCTTGAAAATTTGTCCACATTCGTCAAGCTATATTTAAAACAATCCATCAGTACGCAAAAAATATTAATAAACATGTGAAGGTACAAATGAACTTACCAACCAACCAAAAAACATGCTAGAGAAAGAAATATCTCGGCGATTGCCGTTTCTGTATCTGAAATTTTTACCCTGGAATTCAAATCGGAGATATTGTTAGTTGAATGATACCTCTCTACTGTTTAAGTCATTACTTGTCCTAAAAGTACATGCAGAGAGGCAAGAAAAGGATAAACGAATCAATAAATGAGTGAAATGCCTTAGCCTCCAAAGACATATTGGCTCGGGTCTTAATCCGTTTTCCTAAACCACGAAAGCAAACAAAAGGGGACTTCGAAGGAAAAAGACGGTGATGGAAAAGGTTGGAGGGAGAAGGACGAAACGCGGACTGATTTAGAAACTGGGAAGACGGACTGAAGCGGAAGGCAAAGCACGGATGATGATGAGCGTATAAATATTGATAAACCTGAATAAAGGATGGCTTAAATTGAACGGATAAACTAATCAAAGGGGAATTTACCACGTTGAAGCAGTTATTTTAGCTTACAATTACTGATTAGCGGAAATTGAAAATAAATATTCAGATATTGTTTAAAACATTTAATTGTTTATTCCAGCTAATAAATATGACTAACAGAAAGATTCAAGGTTCCAGTTTAATTGAAAATTATATATTTCTCATTTCAAGCAAAAATAATATTACATTGTTGGAAGCCGAGTTGAACGTAACATAAACAATTACGTACCAGTCAGTCAGTTGTCCGTCTGTTACTGTACTGGTCAGTTTCCCTGACCAGTAGCCCTAAGTATGCTCTCGGTGGCATTGTTTCCAAATAATTTTTCAAATAATTAATTTTTGTAGCAAATTGCGCCACTGTGGTGAAATAGTTAATAGTTTTCATTTGAACTCGGGAATAATATAATTTACTTTTTACTAATTTAATTTCCAACTAAAATTCACTGAGGAGATAGTGAATTTCCATGGTTCTGCGTACAACAAGGATTAGTTTAAATTTAGCATATTTTACAAAATAGGAATACACTTAATGATGACGATATTCGTCGAAATCGGCCGTTTTTCTGTTTTGAAGCTATCTAAAGCGTATTACTACTGTGGAAAATACATTAAATGTAAACTAATCCGTATTTTAAGTATAATTTCTAACTAATTAGAACTTTCAAACTATTCAGTAAGCTGATTACTAAAACTTGCACGAATAAAGTTTCTTAAAAATACATACCAACACGTAAGTAACGATGGCCTTTCTCATCACCGGAACGGATGTCTGAAGTGACTCAAATATACTAATTCAGGTGATATCAACGGATGCCTAACCTTTAGAAAATAATATTAAAATAAAATATCCTCAATGGTAAGTGCAAGTATGAACGTATCACGAAAATCGGTTATGTGAGAGAGAGTTAAGAGAGAGCACAGGGATCAGTATAGACTAAAATTTTCAGGCTAGAGTGTGGGGGGACAGATCCTTTCCGTGTGCGCAGCTAAGTTTTTCCGGCTGTTATTTCTAGGATAACAGTAAAAATGAAACATCACTTGATCCATATTAATAGTAAGAGAGCCGATAGTGGTTGAGAAAGTGTTTCCAGACAAACCTGAATCACCGGAAGGCTGAACACAAACCTCGGTGGGAAGGGATTAATGGAGAAAGAGATCATAAAAGAGGGAATGAGAGGAAAACCTAAAGTTTGGTGAAATCTCGGGTCTCGGAAAAATCCTTAAAAAAGATGTCACAAAACAAAGGTGTAGAAACAGAAAACATACCGCCTTATACCATTTGTGAAATCACCAGTATTTTTTCTAGTTTCTGCTCCACATGATAGGCGAATACACACTTGCCTGATACATAAATTTCAATTACTTTCTGATTATGATAAAAAACTTGTGTAGTGGAGTAACCATGAAGCAAACCAGATCCATTACGATAAAAATTAATATTTATATGGTGTAAGGACACTGCACAAAAATAACCCAATGAACAAACACAATTATTGAGTAATAGGGATCTAATCGACACGCAAGACTAAAGTGACTCAAATATACTAATTCAGGTGATCAACAGATAGCAGGTTCCATATTAAAATATAATTGTATTCCATTTTCACTGTCAGAGATATATGATAATGATCCTAGGTTGAAAAATTATAGAAAATCTACCTACGTGAGAATACTCAATATCCGTAAAAATTTAATACAACATTGACGGAAAGATGGTCCGAATGAAATATTCCAGAATGTTGCCATCGAACTTCCATATTTTTTTGCGGAAAGTTAGACCTGAATATTACTAAGTATTGATGTCTAGTTGAACTAATAGCAATTAATCAATAGATAGAATGTTGGAATCTAATTTTAATCATCTGACCAGTCGGTAAAGTGAAATTTTTTCCTCCTTTGATTGTCATGGTCACTTGGAGGGAGACAGAAAAAGAGGGCTATTGAAAAGTGCCTTTGTAATACCCAGAGGCACACGAAAACCCTATGACCTCCCAAAACACTGAAAAGTTAAGCAAATCCCTGTCTCGCTCATTCAGGACGAAAACCTTTTCACGCTGGGCAGTTTGGCGCAGTAGAATGTCCCCGAGCTCGGGGCTGTGTGTATGTGTGAGGGCGAGCGTCTGAGCATAAACAAGGGGAGGGATGGTACGAAGTCCAGGGGGGTGTAAGGAGGCAGAAGGAGAAAGTAAGAGCTGGAGAGAGATAAAAGAGCTGGAGGATATGGAATGGAAAAGGGGCAATGGAGCACATAAAGACTTTCTCTCTGTCCTCACTTCACAAACACACACACTGATCCTTTCTGTACAATAAACAGGAGGTGATGGAAATCACGGAAGATACACTAGAGGAAGAGGGATAGAGAGGGAGCCGTCCTTGGAGAGGTTTCGAGTGCTCCTTTTCTCGAAAAGCGCAGAGGTTGCGAGCCGGGAGGCGGCAAGGCGCGCGGGGCAGGGAGGGCGGGAAGAGAGAGGGAGGAGTCGGAAGTGGGAGGGAGGGAAGGCGGCGATGAGATGAAAAGGAAAAAAAAGGGTCTCCGTCCTGCGCTGGGCCAATAAGGAAGAATGTAAGACTGTTGGGACGAGAGGACTGCGAAGAGGCAATAAGGAAACAAAGAGCGACTCCCAAGGGAAAATAAAAGACGGGGAAACGAGAATAATCTGGCGATATATGCATACATATGGGAGGGACGCGTTGACTAGTCAGTAGGAGTTTAATCCCAAGTGCTTCGACATTCAGTACTTCACTGAATTTGAAGCAGGAGGAAAAATTAACTATTGTTGTGTTATGAACAAGAGTAGGTACTTTGATTGCCCTTCCGAGATAAATTTATACCCTGGTTTACCGGGGTAAAGTAAATATGCAACATAGGATTTGAATGTAGGTGAAATTTCCTAGCCATATGGTGGGATTCATGCACTTCAGAAAATTTGCAAAAGAATGACTTAAGGACTTTTTCTTAAATCTCAGGACCCACTAGTAAAAAGAAACTCGTTTGCTCTGAATGCATACGCCATCATTTTATAATTACAATAGTATCAGGAGTGTGTAACTATCACGCTTAAAACAATACGGACATCTTTACCATTGAAAGAGGAAATTATTCTCTCAAAGGCTTTCCAAATCCCCAGTATTTCGTTGTGTCACTTCAATCAAATGGCAAGGTACAGCAGTACACAGACCAATTTGCTGATAAATTATAAGCGATAGCCCTGCGTTAAATATAGGAATTAATTATATCGCATGGCATGAGTATAAAGGAAATACTATGTAAAATGTATCACATATGAATTGGATAAAATGTATGCGTAGGTTGGAGTAAAAAGAGAAAAATAAATTACACCGAACATACTGAATATAAGATAAATAGCAACATATTTACCAATCCTTTATTCAATAAAATTTAAATTTAAAAACCCAAATGAATAGAATATAATAATTATTTGCTCTGAGTAATTGAATGCTCTAATTATGAATAAATATTGAAATGATATAATATCCCATACCAATTATGACGAAATAAAAGTGGCGTGTGATAAATGAAATTTCGCAACATAATCTGTGAATCATATAGCATCGAAATTTTTTAACTAAGCGGAAAACTTGAAAATGGAGACATTTGGCAAAGGTGCCTAAAAGAGATATTTTGAATACATACAACATTAAAATACAGGATAGCATAACTATGACATGTTATATTTGTAGGCATACATACATGTATTCCTTCACGATGATTTCGGATTTTCGAGCCGAGTACCAGTATACATTTTTTCCAAGAGTCCCACGGAAACAACCCAATTCAAGATACACCTAAATCATTTTCGTGTAATACATTCAATTTTCTCGAAGACCAAGTAGCAGTAGGTAATTTATCTTCTCTGGTGCTTATATCGTATTGTTAAAAAATATTAAAAATATAGTTTAAAATTTTCCAAAAATCTAAAACATATAATCCGATCTCGATAGAGGATATATGAAATAACTGAGGTCAAATAACGTTTGATTCATCATATTTCAATAATTCAATAAAATCTTACGCTCAGTATGATAAATAAGAAAAGGAAACTTTTTTGCTTTCGTGCATCGAACTTGAAACTGACATTTCACACCGAAATCATGTTTCCTAGTCAACGGAAAATTAACGACGCATAAAATGTGTCCATTTTATGATCGGTTTTTGTAGAGACGGTGCAGGTCGATATTAAAATTGTTTGAGTAAAGGTGGTAATTTAATTGGTGGTTTAAATTTATTAACCGATATGAGCTCTTTCCGATCATGCACAACACATATATAATCTAAAGGTGAAAATCAAAACCACACATATAGACCCGGGAAACATGTTAATTTCTGGTAACTTATTTCAAAAGTACCTACCGATATATTTCTCCTTTTCATATTGCAATAACTCCACAAAATAATAATTTATAGAATGGTAAAATGATCTGTTATTATAACCACTGAAGGACTAAAATCCAAAAGAACCTTATTTGATCATTATTATTCACAAACTTACGGTGAAACATTTTAGCTACCATTCTTTCGGGATTCAGGTATTGTTTACTCCCAGCGTCACAAATGAGCACTCTTTGTACAGAGTTCTGGGTAATTTTCATTACCTTAGTATCTCACTTAAATACTGAAATTAAATTCTGAAACTTACGGGCAATTGTTCAATCATATTTTCCCGTTGGCATACGAAAACTTTAATATTTGATTCCTAAATTTGAGTAAGCCTTCCAATTTAAAAGAGCAACCTACGGATTAACCGGCAAGCGCGACACCTACGGAAAACATCCGGGAGGTTTCAAATTTGATTCTTTTAATTATCTTAGAAATAGGACAGATGAGGTTTTCTGCATTTGAGAAGTTTAGTCTAGCTTTAGAAGGTGATACCACGCGATTAAGTGAGGAAAAATTTGAAACGGCGACTTAGGAGCAGAAGGCCGGATTAAAATAGATATTAGATTTAGCCGAGCCGTCCTCTGAACGAGTGACGAAGCGAGAGGAGGAAAGTTGGAGAAAGATGAGGACAGAAAGGGAGGAGAAAGGCTGAAAGAAAGAGAGAGTGGGTGGGTTCGGGGAGGCTGGAAAATAAATAATAAACGACGTTGGGACCTAAATCAACACCAAAGCCTCGTCATACGATGCGAAGGAACGCAAAAAACAAGCAGGGAATAAAAAAAATGCCGCCGAAGGAAAAAAATGCGGACTAAAATGAAGAGAAAAAATCGCGGGCGGGTAAAAAATTGAACACTTCACTTAGCTCCAGCTTTTTCTTAAATATTTTACTACCGAATGGCGGCGGCGATGGGGCGTAGTGACGGCCGCGAGAGTAGCAAAAGAGAGTTCAAAAGGATGGATGCGAAAGACGGGTTGACGGCACAGTAGGCACGCGTTTATTTCTGGTTGGCAAGCTTGCTTCGGTCCGGATTGCAATTTACGCTGAGAAAATACGGAAGTCAGGGTCGGGTTTGTTTTTCGGGAAAGGGTTATGCCAGCGAAGGAAGAACCCACTAAAGATTGAATAGATGGGGAGGAACTTTAGCGATGAAAAAAAGAGAAATAACCTTCCGCGAAAGAGGTTCCTGCAAGAAAGAACCATTTTTTTAATACCCAGCGAAAGAGATGCATCGTGGATTGTAAACTAGGGACTTAATGGCCTCGAACTAATGTGTGTTGATTGCGGAGGAGGAAATATGCACGCCAAGGGATAAGGTAGCCAAAGCGTTTTTGGAAGGATAAGGGAAAAGGAGAAGATGCCCCTTAAAGGATGAAAGGGGAGGAACGGAGCTGGGAAAGTGGTAGCAGAGCCATAAGGTTGTTTATCCACGGGGATTAAACGCGGGCGTGGTCCCGGGGGAGAATTTCATTTTTATGCTGCTTCGGATATTTCAGCATTAATATGTCAGATTCAGCGGAGGTGATTCATATAATGGTGCATATATAAAATTAGAAATAAGAAAATAAACCCCGGCTGGCTACTTACTACAAGGACGAGTGGCAGGTGGCGTTGAAACATAAAAAACCCTACGCTAACATTAACGCCTACAAAATTTCTGGATAAAGGAACTGGAGAGATATTCCTAGCCTCACAATGCGTTTTGTGAGCTGATAATGGCGAGCTGTAAGATTTCTTGAGCCTTTCACATTCAAGATGGTTTTAATTTCCGCTATTCTTCCTTGAATCACCTGCTCATACATGCACAGAGACAATTACGAATTTGAGATGGTCTTCTTGTGAAATTTAGTACGAAGTACAAATGCTAAAGTAGAAGAATACTATAAATTTTTGCCATATTTTGTTAACAGATAAAATAATATAACTTCAAATGAAAAATAAATATAATTTAGCAACACTTATTTCAAAACTTAGTCATGAAATTGTATACTGCTTTAAATGTTCTTTTAAACACACTCATAAAGTATGAGTCCCTATTTCATTTTTTTATTTTAATCCTACGAGCTGTAAATATATATTTGCGCACATCTTTCGCCAAGGTGCTTCTACTGTAATAATAGTAGAATTAGGTTTTTTAGGTTGCGTCGAAAGCTGGGGTGATTTGCATCAGCGATATCATTTCTTGATTAAATACGCAAAAATTGGATGACTTAAGGTCCGAGGAGTAAAATTGAAGTATCATGCTCATTTAACGGTAGAATAAAGCATCATGCAACCATTTACGATGAATGCTTATTGCAATTTAGTATAGCCTGATTACAGCCTTGTCTATCCGAGAATTGAGGACATTTTCTATATTATTAGACAATACTTAAACACCTTCTCATTTTTCTAACTACAAGTAAAAAATCTAGGTTAAGGACATCATTTTCAGTTTTTAACTCACTGCTCACACTTGGAATGCTAGAGAAGGGACCCTAGAGAAGTGTAAGCTTGAGAACATTAGGATGCTTGCAAACTGTAGTCAAATAAAAGTCGAATTATTCACCGTCCTCAAGAGGCAAAGGAAGAAAATGAGTAAAAATATTGCATGGTGATGAGTATTATGGTAGGTGTTTTCAATGAAGTTTGCTCCTCAAATTTGTCGATGACACAAGCTAGTAAAAATATGCATGGGTTGGATTGGGAGGGTGAGAAGGGAGACTTATGGGAGAAAGAGGAGATGAGGAAGCGAGCGATGCATAAGGCAGAAAAACAGGTTCTCGTCATTAAAAGACTTTGTCCTATACTTCTTCACTTCAGAAGTGGCATCTGTGAAGGCTGCTTAAAACTAATTTATACTATGGAAAATTCAAAATATTAAGTCGATTAAACAGGTGGAAAAACATTTTTTCCAGTAATACTCATCATAAAAAATAAGGGATTCCCGGTGCATTAAATTTGTGTAATCACATTTAAATAAACCTTTTTCTTATTTAACAATAGAACAAGGAAAGGTTGATTCTCCGTGTGGGAATTCGTCCTGTCCAAGTCTTTAGATGACAAAGCACTATTCAATAAATAATCGACAGGAAGTCATGCTTGATGATAAAATGCTTAGGTGAGCATGAGATGATTTCCAAAATTTCAATTACCTATACATTTTCATAGTTTTGTAAATGATTATTTTATTAGATTTATTATCATTTATGAATACTTCCAACCCAAAATTTGGTATTTTTCGGTACCTTCTAATTTGATAGACAAAACAAAATATTTCGACCTCATTAATACCTATATCTATGACTGAAAGTACATATTATAGTCGTTTGTCGAGATTTACTTCAGAGGCGTATGAATGCGCGAAGGATATACGAACACTATCAATTATAGGGTAGGTTGAGCATTACCTGATTATATTTATTGCTTGGAATTTTTATTATGCACTTGCATATTTGCCATTTTGACAGAACAGGTAGTGTGTGAATGAAAAATGTAACGTTTTACGAAGATGGACGATTACTCTGTGATGAAAAGACTGACAGCGAAGGAATTTCACTGCGTAATGACAAGTCTAACAAGTAATGATAAGTATGATAAATGATAGGTTTAAGAGGACATCAAAATATGCGTTTAATATTTATATTTTAACCGATATGTAGTCTTGAATAATTGAAGGTATAACCTTTTCAATATGGGGTAGATAATGCAGAAATACATGAAAACTGAAGATTAAAAAAAGAAAGCGGGGAATGATATGGAACTAAAGGTAGACGCTACGAATCATATTTCTTTTTAATTCGTTCCGTACATCCTAAATATAAGAATTGACAGCTTGAATACAAAGAACACAGTCGATGAGAATTAAAAGTTTAGCAAATTATGTAAATTAACAAATTTACCATCGGTGATGCTACATGCATGACAACTTTAGCACTAGACGAAAAATATCTCTCTGTCTACGATTACTTCATTCCCTTCTCTTTCCATTATTTTCAGTGAGATGCTATCTTTACATTCTCTTGCTAATGTTTTTAATTGACTTTTATTCAAGATTCCGAAGAAAAAAATTGTAAAGTCAACCGAAAATGTATTCTCTCGTTTAGCGGTGTAATAAATAATACGGACGAAATCAATCTGTAGGAAAAATATTAATATATATATATATATACATATATATATATATATATATACAAAAAATATA
>LYUA01000038.1:405638-421055 GCA_002093875.1 Calopteryx splendens | reverse complement strand
ATATATATATATATATATACAAAAAATATATATATGCATAAAAATCATTATTGTCAACTGAAATTTGAAATGAAATTGCTAACCGCTTTTCAAAATGAAATTTATTAACCACAGTTCCCAGCTAATATCCCCCATTAATCTAATCTAACTCACTACAATAAGCAGGCACGTATAAAACGCGATGGCCTGTCAACTCGGAAGTAATGGATTTGGTGTTTGCCTATGACTGGGTGATCAAGTTATAGGGATAACGTGATTTAACATTATCTCTCGTAAAGACAGGTGTATGTTCATACCACAGATGAACCACTACCCTAAAAGTTGCTTTCCGGTCCTAGGAATGTCTCAACCAATTTCCATCCTGGAAATAATTCCTAAGAATCCAGGAGTCAAGCAGCGAAAAAAAAGTTCCCGATGGGTGATAGACGAAAACGAACACGGATTAGAGGGGATTTTATATAATGCGCGGTGACAGCTCATTCATTCGAATTCCTGCCACCATTTCGCCGGGGTTAAGATAGCAAAAAAATCAAGAGCGCCCTCTCTTTGGGGGAAGGGAGAAAGAGAGGTGGAAGGAGCGAGGGAGGTATAACAACTCTTTTAAAGATTGCCACGTTTAATGATGGCTCCAATTAAATGTTGACAAGCAGCAGTCTCTCCTCTTCCCTTCCTTCTCCCCATCTACACCCCTTTTCCTCACCGGGAACATCTCCAAACGTCACGCGGGGGGGAAGAGAGGCGGATTGAAGGGGAGAGCATCTGTCTCTCTAGGGGTGTGGGATGAAAAGGGGGAGAAATTAGGGATGGAGGGTGCGAAGGGATGGGGAAGATATCATGCATTTACGAAACTGAATGCGGGAAGAGCGAGCAGGGAGTGAAAGAAGAAAATGGAGGAAAAGGGAAGTGATACATGCGAAATGACCTTAGCCGTCGAAGCACCATATACATATATTACTTATATTACTAGGGAAGTGATGGCGGAATCATATTAAGAATTAAGAAACAAAAGAAAATGGCTGGGTCGATAGCAATACAATATCTTATCAAAGCTTAGAATAAATTCTGTCGCACAATCAATTTGTTACTTTTAGGGAAACCAATTTTGGGTAGGCCTTTCTAATTCGTAAAAGAAATTGTCCTAAAACAATTGACAATATCCGCTTCTTGTAAACTAAATTAGATTTAATGAACAATAGAATTGATGAATTAATTGTAGACCACTACTAAATAAAACAACAGACGAAATTCGACGGGAGAGATATTGGATCGTCCATTATTAAAAATCATAATCAGGATTCCGTCCATTTAATTGTACCAATTAGCTATACGTCACGAACGACTTCGAAGTTACAAATGCCTTCAAAGATTTTTCCATCACCTAAGAAGATTTCACCCATGTTCCTAGGTGAAAGAACTCTTATGAGAGTAGTTACTTCTCACCATTAAATCACTCTAATTGACGAGAAGAATTAAAGTTAATATTTGGATCCCAAACATTTCTATACACGTACTGCCTTCCATAAGAAAACTACGCAATTTTTTTCTATTTGCTACGATCGATTTACATTCCGTTACTGAATAAATTTAATTTCGGTCATTGAATGAGCTCCTACTCCGCCTTTAACGCCATTTTTCACAGCTGGGAAGTTTAAAATACCTTTGGTTATTCAATCACATGGAAGGAGAACGAAATTTTGTCTCGCCCATTGATCTATTACCTCCAATGCCCGCATATAAGCTCATTCCCACCCCTACGCTCACGAGTCTCGGCACTTGTTTGGCTTGCCGTGTTCATTACGAAACCCATATGGATGGCAAAAAAACCTCGGCTACACGAATGGATAAAGAGTCACAAATGAAACCATCAGGGAGGCGAATCGGAAGTACCTTGCATGCGACTTTCCAGCGGCAATTGGAAAATGAATTGCGGAGTCAATCCTAGCGTTCTAGCTGTGGCCATGGACTCTCCACGTTAATTAGAAATGGATGCCAGCTAAATTTCAAATACATCAGAGCTCGAATACATTAAGTAGATTAAAAATATCGTCACGCATCTACGATAGGCATTTATAGTCTATAGAAATACTGGTGAAGTTCTTCTTTACGGTGATGTTCAATGAAAAAAACTTTGGATAAATTTTATGGATTTCGTGATATTGACATTTTCAATGTGTTTGAAAAAAGCTTTGGATAAATAATAACAAAAATCTATAGTTATATCAGAGATTTATTCTTCCTTTCTAAGCCTAAATTGTGCTAGGAGCGGTATCACTATATCTCTATATATCACTATATATATCACTATATCACTCTACTACATCACACACACTATATATATCTCTATATATCACTATATCACTCACTTAGTAAAAACAACAGTTTAGGTGTTTGCACATGCACAGTACTAAAGTCTCTGAATAGAAATGAATTGACAGCAATAAATTCTAAATTTGCGTTTCTAAATCAACTCCATCTCTCAGTACGTACGTGGAGGGTAGAACATATGTGTATAGGAAATATGTAATAACTCTCTGGATATAAAACGAAAACTCACCCTAACTTTGCTTATTGAAGTAAATAGGATACCAAGCATTTTCCACCCTTTGTCATTTCAATAATTCATATATTAAATATTCTATAAAAAACAGCAGTATGATTTGAAAAAACTTGAGTTGCTGTATTGAGCAATTTGTGTCCAATACAGCAAGAGATACAGCTGCTCCCTGTACAGCTAGCCCAGGGTACAATACAGCTACAGATACAAATATCTGCTGCGTGTGGAAAAGAGCATTTGTTCTCCATGAAAATACTAAACAAGAAATTATCTTTTGAATCTCGTGCCTGTCAAAGAGAGTATTTGGAATATGTTAAAATAACTAAAAAATATACTGGCCGCACTATGTTATTGAGTAAATATATGATGACATGCGGTAAAGAAATATAAAGTTATATTCTGACATGAAGGGACACTGCAAACCAAGGAAAGCCTAACTTAGAGAGGCAAAAGAAATAAATGTCTCACTTTTTCATTTCTCCTCTTATTTCTCCATTTCTTACAAGCATATCACTTCTGAAATCGCGGCACAAATCCCAAAGGAAGGAAGCACTCCAACGCAAGGGAGCCGAAAGGTTGGGGAAGCAACAAGCGAGACTACTCTTCGGACCCATGTGGAGGAAGATCACCTTTATTCCCCCGCCAGTCATATACCTTCTATCCACGGTTAGCCAATGGATCATCACTCTTATTCGGCTCCTAATGGCGAGAAAAATTCCAAACTTCGTTCACACAAACCCATTTACGAAGGATTCCTTCTCTGACTTCATAAAGATACTAGCCAACCCATTCGCTTGGGGCAATAGTTCAAGTCGTGACCAATATTATAACGGTTTCATGTGAGTAGGCAAGCGGTCTATCGCACACTAACCGGAAACGTGAGTTGAAGCATCGTAATTTACGAAGATATATAAGAGCAATGAACCAGTTCCATCCTGCAGCAAACTCCTCGCAAGACATATTCCAACTGTTTCCCGCCACTGACATTTATAATAAAAGAACAAACATGTATCAAAGGAAATTTCATCAATATAAACAATTCTAACCCGAACAAACCACATGAATAATATTGCTTAATAAATGCCTAAGTCTGTCTCACTCCAAAAGACAATAAGAGTTATACCAATTAGACATTTCATTGTAAAATAATGATATTCATTTTATAACAGTGTAAAATATACATCCGTCTTGGATATTTTTTTTATAATTCACTACCGTGAGAATAAAAATTAGTACTCATATACTTTGGTGTTACAACTTTAGCCCGCCGACTAAGGCCTACCAAAATTTCATTAGTCATTAATATCATTTTCCAATAAAGAAGTGTGACTACGCAAAGATGACAGATCAATGAATTCAATGGAATCTGAAAAAAAGAAAATTATTTAGACCATAAACATTGAAATTAGTCTCATTACACGATATCTCGCGTAATTTCCATTCCGATAGGGACAAACTTAGGCTTAATGTTGATTACTTCGGTTTTTCAGAAACAATGGGGCTCACAAAATGCCCACGGGACTCTTTGTGAAAGTACCGACCATGCCAGTGAAATCTCCTTTATCGAATTGGAAATAAAAATAGATTTAATTAAGAAATAGAAAATAAATCAACTTTTAACAACTCCAAAGGCGCGTATTCAGTGAAGGGTTCCAACAATAAAAAAGGCAGTGGCCCGAGAATCATCACCAGATCACATGAGCAGATACAATAATGTGCCATACAGGTTCCCTACCTGAGCAGATGGAGCTCCTCCGGTCCTCATCCGAACCCTTGGACCCCGTGTCACAACACTCGCTGCAGTTGCTGCACATTTTTCAAAACAAATCTGCTTCCTTTTCACTCGAGAGAATCGGGGGAAAACCCCGCCACTCCTACAGTGTCCCGAATCAGAAAAAAAAACCGGATGACTTTCTTTCGCCTCACTTCAGTGAGGAGGGGGGACACCTCGAGATTCTCCTCCCGCGGAAATCACGACGGACCCGCGGGGAACTCCCTTCGAACTTGGCAAATTTCGGTCCCGTGTGGTGTGGGTGGTGGGAGGGTGTGTACACGCGAAGGCCGAGGATAGTTTATGATCCCTCGCGGGGTGGTTTGGGGGCAAGTGGAAGGAGCAGGTATGGTGGTGGGGGCATTTCAGAGTGACGTCCGACTCGTCGACCGCCTGGGTTTGAGGCTGGTAGCAGCCTCCGTCAGCCAACCAATCCGCTGGTTCCTTCTTTTAACGGTCAGCCACCTCGCTCGCTTTAGAGCGAAAGGGAGGAAGGATTGAGAAAGGGAGAGAGAGAGAGATGGTTCCTAGTGCTAAAACCTCACTTTCTCGCCACCTCCTCCAGACGTAGAACACACAGGGACGCACACGCACACACACGCACACACGCGGAGTCGCTTCATCACTCGATGCTCCCTCTTCTTTTCTTTCTCCTCTTTGAAGGAAGCTTTAAGCGGGAGAGAGATGGGTAGGCGAGGTCATTCTCCCCGCCGTCTCATCATCATTGGGAGCGCGGCGCATGCACACTGTTTGAGTCCCGCCGCTCGCACCGGAGAGAACGCGGCGAGGACTGGCTTGAGCGAAGGCTTGTGGGTTACGGCAAAGGATTCAGCCCACACGCCACGTCACTTAGCGACTGCACGCTCATTCCCTCTCGCAACTACCCTCCCGTTTTCTCTCAGCAATCCACGATTAGAAGGTTTTTCTTTCTGCTTTAAAGGGGTAAAAAATATATCCGCACGTCTCCTCTTCCTTTTCTGTTTGTACTGCGTGGATTCCTTGTGAACACAATGGCGGTGGCAGTGTAGGGTCGTGTTAGAATCGCATTGCATAAGCCGAGGCGGAATGCACGAAACGTCGGCAGCTCGTTGTGCCTCGGTGGATATGCTGTTTTCTATTTGAACTTCCGGTGGCAGTAGATTGAACACAACTGAGTTAATCACTTAGCGAAAAGACACCGTACAGTAAATTTCCTTTGGAAAAACTTCTGGAATATATTCTACTTGGCAGTGCATAGGAATCTGATTTCTAGGTCTCTCATGGCATTCGTTTATATATATATATATATATATGTTGGCGTAAGTCGTAATGTGAGACTACCGCTTAGAACCCATACAACTTTGCAAACAAGGTTATGTTACTCTACTGCTTGGATTAATAGAGAATTTTACTCACCAATGAGAATCACGAGGATATTTAAGAGCGCTCTTTTGGAGTGTAGAAAAAACACCACAGGTTAGCTCTATTTCAAGTACGTCACATAAGGCGAGCTTTCGCAATTAGCTTGATTCATAATTCTTACGTGACCTAGATCAACACGAATGAGAGGTCGTTCAATTTTTTTATTTACCTTACAAAATGGAGTGATTACTCGTTTAAAGAATGATTATCATTTCTTTAAGGTACATTCAAAATATCACGTTTCTAAATAACGGAATAAAAAACTTCAGAAATGATTCGTCCCTGGAATTTCACAGCACCTTCTTCCTAGTCATCTGATAGGCTTCGGGTCAGGCGATAAAGTTGCACCATAATGCACTGTGGAAGAGGTCTTTTCGTACACAAATAAAAAATAGCGGCTGATATAAAGAAAGATACGGGGCAGGATGAAGGGATGTCTTTTAAAACCATTCACAAAAGTCCACTCCAAGGATCCCGCGTCCGTATTTCCAAGGCGGAAGGCGTAACTAGACGAAAGGATTTCACCTTTGTGCTCTTTTATTCCTCTCTCTCTCTATCTCTCCGCGTTGGTACAAACCGCATGCCATCCGAGTTTGAAGCCTCTCAACAGGCTTTTACCTGAAGTCGTCGTTGTCACTGTTTAATGTGAGTGAAAAAGATCTCATGACATCAGTCCTACGAGCCCGCCCTATCCTTTTGGACTTCTGGCTATCCTCTATTCCTTCCTTCTACTTCTCAGTTTCCTTATTTTAGATCCTCTGCGTTGTGAGTGTTGGAACGAGGTATAGAGAGCGAAACAGTACGCGGAGACGCCCCGAGATGATTCCTCCGTTTTCACGCCTTGCAAAAATGGTTGGAAATTCTTCTACTTTCCCGTCGCTCCTAAAGTACGCTCTCCATGACGAATTATTATCCCTACCTCACCAAATTCTATTTAAATCGCCCTGTCTCGTTATTTGATTTCTTCAGCAGTTGAGGCGCTTGTTTCCAAAAGTTTACTAGTTAGATTTGAAACATCTAACTCCCTTTCTCCTTGCCAGTATGTCTCTCCTTCCAACTCCGGCGAACCGATTCACAGTTCTTCTTTTCTCTCTGCCGTCTTGCGTTCACTTTTCCTCATTCAACGTGGATCCCGGGAATGCTACGAATGTCAAAAAGGTGCCCTCTCACTACTCCCCCTTCAGCTCGCGGTTAAACAAGTTAAGCAAATGAGAAAACAGATGACGAACGCAGGTCGCATGCACGGCAACGCTCACTGGCGTTAAATCTCTCACGAATACACCTCTCTTCCTCTTCGGGGGTAAACGGCGAGACAACAGTGGAGTCGAGTGACAATTAGAAAACAGAGTGAGAGGGACGGGGTTAGAAAAATTTCCAAACCACGGTTTTCCCGACTCGGGGAGGAGGGAGAGGAAATGAATAACTATTTTCCAGAGGATTTCCGGAAGTTCAGAAATTTATACTTTAGCAGTCAATAGCGTGTATTACGAGTACTTTAGTAAGTATAAAAACGGTTTCCTTTGGAGTCGATATTTTCTCTTTATTGAGACATATACTACAAATTAATAGGATCTAAAATGTTATTTACGAATAAACCTTCATCCTATTTTTTAAAATCTCTACGAGAATTAATTCAAATAACCTGAAAGATTACTGAACCGCGAATGGGTCTGCAAATGTTCATTTATTTAAACGCCTTATCCATTCGTATATCATATTAAAACCAAGAAATACTTTTTTGACAAAAGGGTATGAGTAAGTAATGACGGTAACTCCGTGGGCACGCTAGAATACTTCCTTCCTACGGAGTGTGGACCCAGAGACGAGAGCAAAAAAATAAATAGTAAACGAGGAAAAGAGTGACCCGATTCCTACCCGATATCAGCTGAGCCCTGAGCATTAAGCCACGCGATTCGAAAGGATTTGGCGACCTCACCAAAATACCTTGAACGCGAGTAGGAACTCGAGTGGTACCTTCCCGAACGACGACTTGAAATAAAAAAAGACAACGATTGTGTTCCTCTCGCAGGAATAGTTTGTTTGGCTGGGGGAAGCGCAGATGGGTGGTGTGGTGGGCGGAAAGGAGGCGAAAAGGAGAGGTAGAGAAAGAAGGCTCCCTACTCCTTGTCACTTCTCGGGGATTCGGAGAGAATTTGAGCTTCGGTAAGAGAGAGAACACGATGGAAAAAAGGGGTGGAGATAAGAAATGGGGGTGAGGAAGGTAGAGAATGAGGTGTTGGGAGGAAGGGGAAAAGAAAGCTATGGCTGGGGAACGCGGGACACCGTGTGGAATGTAAATTAGGTGTCGTCCGAGGAGAAGAGGAAGGGGTAGGAATGTGCCGTACGAAGCAAAGGGGATGGAGGAGAGGGATAGAGAATTAATAGAGAAGGGAATGTAATATCAATGGTCCTCTGAGAAAATGAAAATAAGGCGAGGGTTGCTTAATCGGTAGGTACAGAAAGAGCGAGAGAGAGAGGAGAAAAGACAAAGGGGAGAAGAGGCTGGGAATGGAAAGAACGGTGAAAGCCCGTTCGGGACCGAAAGGTTAATTAAGATTAATTAGAAGGCCGTGATAAGGAGTGGCGGCCCGAAGTAAGAGGAGAGAAGAAACGATGGGAGCGAGAGCGGATCTGAAGGGAGAAGAGAAATAAAAAAATAAACAACCACTTCCCTGGGAGGATACGACGACCCTCTATACTTTTAAGGGATCGAGGATGTCTGGGGAGTTTACGGAGGCGAGGGAGGGAGACTTACAGGGAAATGCTTAAAGGCGCGGGTAATTATTGCCAGTCAAACCATTAGGGTCAAAGAGCAGGGGAATGGGGAGTATTATTAGTGAGGAGTTGGAGTGGGGATGGAGGTACGATAAAGGTGGGTAATAAAAAGAGGTGAAACCTGAGGCGAGGTTGGGGTGAAAAACAAGGAAACAACAAGATGGGCCGGTGTTTCTTTTTATACAGTATTTGATCAGCGAAACCACGACGGGGGATCAAAAACAGGATAAAAGAATCAAAGGGAGTTCGAAGAGAAGGAAGTGCAGTTACTGTTACTAAAATTTTATATCTTTATTCTCAAGAAAATTTCACCACGGAGCATAAAATGGAAGAAGAATATATTTAAGAATGAAAATTTCTCAGTTTTTTGTTTCTACTTATTATGCTATCCAACACTGCCGACATACAGAGGAAGAAAACAAAAGAAAATGATAAATCCCCTCAAGTATGATGTGGTAGCAAAATTACTAGAATTAAACTTATAGTTGCAAAAATATTAGGTGAAAATTCCTAAACATACGACGATGCGATATATTTTTAAATGTCTCCTCTTTTTAAAATCTCTACCGTCAGGATAGGACCGTTAGGTCCCGAAGGAAAGTATGTGCGGAACGGCACCCGCAGCCGTGTGGAGGAACGGTACCCCTTTTGAGTAAATATTCACGAGAGAGAAAATGGTCCGAGAAATACGTGGGGGGCGGAAGGAAATTGAGAAGGGGTAGGTCGAGCTGGGGAAGGGGTAGAGAAATATATCAAATTAATCCTGTTTTCTTTTATTATTACGGCCTTGGAGTGGCGCATAAAAGGGATATTAAGTCTGAAATATTTTCGCGGTGAGGAAAATGGGATAGAGTTTTGAAATAGATGACGTCGTCGCTTTAGTTCCTTGGGGGAGGAAATTAAGAGCAGTGTGGGAAGCGAGTCAGTGCGGAAGGAAGGTGGGGGAGAAGATGAACGGGGGAAGGCCGCGGAGGGATTTTCCTCTCGGCAGTTTAAGGAAGAGGGAGAGAGAGAGAGAGAGAGGGAAAAGTGGACGCGCGGCAGAGGGAACCAAAAGTATTCTTTTTATGAGAGGTAACCCCGTACTTAGCCAATCAGTGTAGAAGAGTTGGCCGATGAGAAAGAGGGCAGAGGGAAAGTGAGTGTGCGCAATAGTAGTAGAACAGGGTTATCTATCTTTTGAAAGAAAATAAAATATAATGGCAAGAAAAACGGAAGTGAGGGGGTGAATCGGTGGTGATGAATGGAGAGCCAAGGAAAGACAGCAAATTTGATGAAAAAAAGGAATTTGGAAGCGCAAAGAGGGAATCCAGTTATGTCACTGGAGGATTGGGATATGGGATGTTGGAAGAAAAAAAACACACGCGGCGTAATGTAACGTATAGAAAAAAGTTATGGCTCGAAATTTCTGGTGACGAGGGAAAAATTTCGCCGGGCTTTTGGGCGGGGTTAAGACTGACGACGAGAAAACTGTATTAGACAAGGGAAAAGATACTGACTGTAAAAAAACCGAATAAGGAAGTTACGGTAAAGACGGCCGCAGTGAAATGAAAATATATAAAGAACAGCACTTGTTGCAGTGATATGGTATATGAAATAAATAAGGTGTACAATGCGGAAAAAACCGATACTTGAGAAATACACTCGAGAAAGGTTTTTAAAAAAAATAAATGCAAAATCCAACAAATACCGTCTGAAGTACCGTCTTGTGGTAAAGGGAATATAAACGAAAACTTGCAGGGATTATTCTAATTACTAGTTACACATTAGCTTATCGATACAGTATTACTACTCGTAAAAGAAAGCACGGTTGTTTGAAACGTTATAGGTTAATATAAAAACAAATCGGCGAATGATAAAATGAATAAAGTTGTTTTGGGTGTTGATCATACGAATACTCTTCTCAAAATGTCACTTCGGTGACAAGAGCTTGAAATAAGAAACGATGGGAAAAAGTGTGTGGCCGATGGAGAAAACAAATTCTGGAGAAAATGAGACGCCAAGAACGTAGCCACAACAAAAGTTAGATGGTATCTCGCATAAGACGAGAGTGTGCGAGGGTATGGTGGTTGTAAATAATCTCGCGAAGGCTTTTGATGGATCTTGAAATAGGGACGACAATGGGTGAAAATTAAAATTCCAGATTCGGGACAAACAAGAAAACAATGCAGTCCTATTAAATGGCAAGAAAGTTCACATTAGTCTCAGTTGAATGAATAATATGTGAAGTAACAGTATAATAGCTATGCAACCTATTTAAAGGTTCGAAGAAAAAGAAAGAGATTAACGCACAAAGAAATGAAATGGGCAAAAAAACGTATTTTTACAGCAATGAAAGTACTCTATGGCCGTTTGATTAAGACAGATGTTAACACACTTATATTGATAATGATTTTAATACATATATAGCTAGAGCCATACCAAATTTTTTATCGTTGACAAAAATGGAAGCTTGAAAAAATTCTTAAAAAATTAAGTTAATTTATAATTAATAAGGTCAAAAAAAGTTTAACGATGATCTTAAAAAAACTCAGGATTACTCCGTTAAGAAGTGCGTCATTTAAATTTTAAAGGGTTTACGACTGCAACAAAAATGGATGTAATTGTTCCTAGTTATCTTCAATCAATTTCTATAAAAATATTATTAATTAAAATCTATTCAAGAGTTAAAACATGTGATATGATTGACTCCTTAAAATTAAACACTCTAAAATATTCACCAAATGAAAATAAATAATAAATACAATTCCAAGTAATCCGTTATTTACACTTCAGTTTCAATGTAATTGATGAACATTACAAACAAAATTTTTAATCAAAATTAATCGAAAATAAAAGATTTATCGACGAGTCGGGTAGAATGAAGTGGTTTAGGAAATTAAAGGATAAAGAACAGTAGAGAAATTAGGTAATTAAATCAAGTGGGGTTAACGAAAAATGGTCTAGCGGTGTAATTAAGAGATACAAAAACGACGACGGCAGTCGAACTTCCTTCTTAGCTTTCCAATTCGAAAAAACTAAAAAAAAAACCCTGAGGCTTTCAGCGATATAATGCCAGTTCCACGGATGTATCAGCCGCAAGCGGAGGATAAATAACGATATATAAATCTACAGTATGCGGTGGGAGTTTATTTAGATGAACTATTGTTAAACTGAAACAACACTGACTTTCATCCAATGGACGGTGAAAAACCTTGGAGGGTGATGTAGAAAGTTCATCCAGGTAAAACCATGCAAATAGGGTTGGGCCTGGTCGTTGTGACCGCCTGTGGATCAGTAATTTTTTGCTTAGGAGTCAGTTTCAATTTTAGAGAACGGTTATTTTAAATAATTTAAATTAAAGACCATAAAAATATGAAGTTTTGTTACGTGAGGTGCAACCAATTAAGTGCAATGAAAACGAAAGAACGGCTTTCCAGATCTGACCTATATTCTCAACGCAGTGACCCTAGCAATGATTGGTGTTGAATTTGAAAACGCCCAATCGGGCGTAAAACAGCCACGAAGGGCCTCACGGTTGAGGGATCGCGGAAAACCAGCGGTGTTTTATTTTCAGCCGGCGAAGAGAACTCCTTATATTGAACTATTTCGCTTAAAACGAGAGCTCGGTTGGGAAATACATCGGCCGATGGGGAAGTGGAATCTGAAGAGAACCCTGGCACGCCAAGATTCCCACGCGTCTCTCAGAAGACGACAAAAAGGGAAAGGAAACGAAAGGACTTTACGGCTGAGGTAAATAAAAACGATTGTGCCGAGAAAGGTGCGTGGTGACTCCTGAATAGAAAGCAATGGCGAGGAGGCAAATACTCGCCCTCTCGCTCAGCGGTGCACTCGCTTTGTGGGGGAGGACGGGGAATATGAATAGCGAAGAGATCACGTGGAATACCACTTGTGGTAGATGAGAATGCCTTTTATAAAAAGTACAAGACGGATCGACGAAAAAAAATGTAGACCCGCCCTTTAGTCGAGCCGTCTGTTCTCTATACCCCGTTTACCTCAACACTCCGAGACCCTCTGAATAAAACTTTCACTCCACTATATAAGGACGATGAAGAGGCGGCTCATAGTCTTTGATAGCATCAGTAAGAGCATGCGTACGAGAAATCGAGCTTGCGGTCGCTTAGTGCTCCACTCAACCCGATAGTGAGACGAGCGGATAGTACAAGTGTTGGCGGTCGCGGGACACGGAAAAGTTTCCTAGTATCTATGGCCCCACGGGTCGTTGAACCGCGATGACAAGATCGGAATAGGCGTAATCTCGGTAGAAAACGTAAATGATCTTTTCTTAGGCCTTGCTATTCTTTTCAAGGCGCCGATGGCTCTATTTCCTTCTCCATAAAGCGAACCCTCTGATACTCTGTGGTGAACGACTCGACAAGGAGATGCAATGCGCTGGCAGATTTTCTCCTTAACTAGAACACGCATGAAGATATTACCACCTCGGTTTATTGCAGAGATTACATTAGTGAGTATGCCCAATATTTCATTCAACACGTATCAATCAATCAATCAATCAAATAATGGCTACAGCAATTTACAAACTAAAATTAGGCGAAATAAATTTTTTTGTTACCAAAGTCCTATAGCAGCATAAATAGCGCAAGGCGTGTCTCTAAGACGTGAATGAAAAACTTCACGCCAGGACACCGGGACATATTTATAACTAAAGTTAAATTTGCGGATAAATATTTTCTTTACATCCATACGTACATCATGCGTTGATTGAAAATTATTGCGTCTGATGATGTTTTTTATGAACTTTTTTTGGGAAGGTTTGGTGAAGCTACCTGCTTCCCTACGGGCTGCGAATAATGGCTGGGCAAAGACACGCCCCTTGGTATCTCGCGGGAGGGCGCTATATATTTTTCCTTTAGCATCGCCTCCTTATCTCATAGTGCCGTCCCATTGAAGCGCTTCTCGACTCCTTTCCGAAAAGCTCCCGAAAAATTTAAGCAATCGAATTCACTGGGTGCGGTTGGAGGAGTAGCGGTGGAGGGGGAGCAGAGAACAGAGACATCTATTTTTAGGTCCATGAAATATGGGCCCGCAAGGAAATACGGAAAAACTCTTTCCCCTTCCGCCACCCTAACTTCCTCCCCCCCACAACCTTGCTGGAAAACGCTTATGGTCCTTCCCTAGCTTCTTCTCTTGAGTAATGTTTGCCGCCTGAAGATTGATAGGCTGCGAGTGGCTGTGTTGGCTCACCACGGCCACAACAGCTCGAGACTCGGTGTTACACCAGAGGAAGAGTGGAGAGGGGGTATGGGAATATAGGTGTAGGGTCTCGAAATGACGGAAAGCGTGGGGGGAGGAGTCCGGAACACACGAGGAAGAAACTGCGGCGAATGGGTGGACCGAAGCGGGGGATGAAGGGAGAATTAGGGAAATGATCCCCGTCTTCCCGCCGCGAGATTACGACGTCGCTGTCGCTTTTAAACGGCCGGGGATGAGACGGAAGACACGGTAGGTCTTGCAACGCGGTAAGTACCTTCTCTTCCCCACAACCAGGTCACGGGGACTTATTCCAACTCCCCACCGTGCACGATTCGTCCACCGCGCGCGATCACGGATGCCAGAGCACGGCGGTCAGTCAAGCGTACTATTATTCTCTTTTGTCGGCTCTCTGTCCTCCAGCAGCCGGTTTTCGGCTTTTCTTCTTTAAAGGGAACGGCTTACGTTGGGGGAAGGGATTGATCTGAAGATACGGAGCAGGAAAAATCGGTGCGGGAGCGGCAACAAAGGATGGAAATGTTAAAAAAAGAACAAAGCCAATGAACGAGACGAAACCGCGTGTGTGTAGAGTAATCTTTTATGACCCCGTCGAAGTAAGCGAAGCGGAGAGACTTTTCAGGGCGTTCGTGTTATTTTTTTCTTTGAAAAAGAACACCCACCGAATATAGTTAAGTGAATACTTCGATTTTTTACAGTGGGCGTTTACCGGAAGGACGTGTTTTTTTCACTTCGGAACAAATTGCCCTTTTCCTTTCCAGGCCTGAGAGGTTTCAGTCAACTTAAGCAGCATTGGCCCGAAGCAAGTTTCATTCATCGGCTGGATAATTCGTCGAAATATATGGTTCGCCCTTCTGTCCAAAATTAAGTTTTTGAATAATGACGATAGGTGGGATGGGTTTGCCTCATAGACGCTGTAATTACCGTATAAATTGTTCACTATTAGTGTCCACTAGAAAATAGAGAGAATAGTAAACTACGCCCTTCCACAAAAGGCTGATTTCACTGTGAGATAAATCAGTACAATGTAAAACTTTGAAGTATGATAGGGATAACGATGAGTTTATACCTTCAAAAGGAGAGAATGAGACGAAGGTTACGCTTCATCGAAACTAAGAAGATTTGATTAACGTGAACACGAATTCCCTGACACGTGAGCACAAAACATCCATTTTCGTGTAGCATTACCTACCTATCTTCTAAATGTGTATTTACATTAATGTATTTATAGATTTTCACCATAAAAGAAACACATATCTACCGGAGGGTCACAGAGTAACCAGCGCCATCCAAGGAAAACACTATAAAATAGCACTTTACTAGGTCCTCGTAAGCCCCCACCAAATGTAAACTTTGGAAGTAGGAAATCGAAGGCACTAAAGGGTTGAGTGTTAACAAGCAAAAACAAGTTATAAACCCTAACAGCACTGAACTGTTCTATTTCCTGAGCAGAGGGTTGCCCAACAGAAGTGTGACTCTAAAAATGTTTCACACACGTGGACGTCAAAATCGACACACCCACCCGCCAAATTGAAAAGGACTCACTTCCAACGCTGCAGCACAGCCGAAATCCACCGAGTTTGACTTTTGAGGAACAAAACGCAGGAAACACTTTTTCCGAACTTCCCGCGGCTGATGATGCGAGACGCAGAGGGACCCGATGAGGGGGTCGAGGGTGGGTGGTTAG
>LYUA01000038.1:372767-387283 GCA_002093875.1 Calopteryx splendens | reverse complement strand
TGCTAACCGAGTGAAATTATCTCGATTGATTCAAACACACCCCCCCAGGGGCGTAATTATTAATTTAAATTATCATATTCAGTTTCTCACCAGTAAGATATTTGGAAGGTAACCTGGTTTTCCGTGGAAAAAAACATGTATAGCTCTACGGCTACACCCGTAGAGACGGCAATTATGAGGAAGTTAAACTCAAAGACTCGGAATTAAAAAAGCAATTAAAGAATTTTGAACTTGAAATTGTACTTAAGAACTCTCCAAAAAGTACAATTATGAATTTGTGCAGTTTAACTTATCATTTTCTTTGGAATAATAAAGATGCTTATATCATACACACAGACAGAACATCAATGAATAATTTTGGTAAGGCGTAACCGGAGCGGCATCCAGCCAATTAAGTGCTAGTACAATAAGGGAATAATGGGACAAAAGATAAATAAATATTAACAACTATTTATCTGGGTATTTCTTGATAATCCATTTGAAGTAAAAAAAATTCTACCACTCTCGTTCCAGACGTTCATGCATTCCCACCTCTCTCAAAAAACTTAAAATGATACATTCTACATAACGTTCTACATAACGTAAAGCTAAAATTTGAGTAATTGATAAGTCTACAATGCTGTGCCTAAGAAAATAACTTTTAATTAAAAATATGGTGTATAAAAAATATGTGGTTTTCAAAACAAAAATAATGAGACACGGTGCAATAATACTTATTACCTACCTTTAATCCCTCTTAACGGCAAATGGGATTGCACGGACATCAACGTTTCCCTTCTTTAATATATAGACGCACAGATGAAGAGAAAATCAAAACCAGGTAAGCGAACCCAATTTTCGCCGGAAATTAGACATGCTAATTCGTTCATGCTAATTCGTGTCTCTCCCGATTGAAATGTGCAAAATGCATGCTCCATCATCAGACTTGACAAAAACTTCACTTAAGAGACACATTTGATGGTGCGGAGTCACGATCGATGCACGTATGCATACATGATTTATTATCCATTTCGCTTTATCCCCCCGCTCTCACTCCATGTCCCGATATCCCTCCCACGGGATCCTCAATCCCCCTTATATATTCATCGCAAACTCATATAATCTTCGTCGCGCTCTCTTGCAACCATTACAGCAACATTATAAACGTCAAGCTCACCCCCGCCGCCACCTCAACGCGTCGCGGTCGTGTCCCTTTTCGATTCCACTGTCGCCCTTCCACGCGCCCCCTTCTCACCTCTTCCCTTTCTTTCCATGCTTCTCCCATCTCACATTATCCTGCTTTTCACTCGCAGGTTTGGAAGGCTAGAGAGGCATCAATTGCTTCGACATAATCGCGCGACCTACTGCTGAATGTTGGTGCGAAGTCAGAAGCATTAACCAGAATTGCAGCCCACCATGAAAGATAACAGAGAGACATTCCAGATTGCCTGGTATTCGAGTAAATGTTTGCACTCCCCGCATCCAACAAACGGGAAATGTAATTTATACCAAACGGTTGAATCTGTGTCAATAAAAGATAAAAGGGTTGGTAAAAATTTATCTATCGCCAGCAGGATGAGTCTAGGCACCATGGGTGTGGGTACGTCACCCACCAGCAACCCCAAATTTACTGGTTCGAGTCCAGCCTCTGCCAAGGATGTCGTGTAAAATTGGCATTTTGTCCCAATGAGAGATCTGACGACGAGCAAAGGCTTATCAGGATTCCAGGGACATTCGCGCCACCCGATTACCTAACAAAATAAATAAATGTGGGTCAGAGTCCCCGCAAGTGGAACAATAATTCAAATCAATAATCAGCATACGAACTCTGACAAAGTTCGGTTCGGCTAAGTTCGGCTAAGACAAAGGCTAAGTTCGGCTAACAGGATTTTATAAATTTATGCGAAATAATAAATCCATATTTATATATATTTCGAGATCGTGATTTTAACTTCGATTATTTCAGTTCTGCGGGACGGAGTTCACGCAGAAGAATTGTAACCGGCGTTATATGTACGCAGCATGACACTCAGAAATAAGTCAAATGACTATTACTTAGAGCTTATTACTAAAGCTTTCATCAAATTTCTCAGTCATGAGTTAACAAGGGATTTATAATCAGAGTTTATAAAAATCTAGTTTTACAATAATAACTACAATTTAGTAGCTAAATGCATGTTAAATATAATTTTGGATAGCGATCAATGGCATCATTAAATCGGTGAATGGCGAAAATCATAGAAGAATGACAATGTGAATTCATTTTTTCGCCTCTGTCAGATGCATACACTTTTTTATGCATACTAATAGGTATGTTTCCGAGACTCCTAATATTCCTTCGATGACACTAGCAGCAACTTAAGCGAGTCACCCGCTGTTGCATATGCATAGGCTAAAGTACTCGGCCGGGAATCGAGGAATCAAGGTTTGAGTCCCGATTCAAGCAAATGATTTCTGCATTTTAAAATTTTTCGCATGCTAAAATTCCTTGTTTTTAGAGTGTTGAGGGTCTACCCTGCACTCTCAAACCAATTATTCCACTTTCCTACATAAACTTGTGTGGTGATTCGACCCTCATCCAATCTCTAAACGTAACCAAACTAGTTTTTCAAACTTCTTCCATACTTGTCCATAACCGGCCCATGAGGTTCACACCCATCTACTACTTCTTCACCCTATATCTTCTAGTTTTATCACAAGCACTCCTGAAGTATCCATACCCATCGAATTAAATCAACATTTACCGTTAATTTGGCATTCCCATGTTTCGATTATATAGGATATGTGGGAAGGAGTTCACTTTTACAAACTGGCATTTTTTGCCTTAGACAAACATTCATTGTTTTATTAAACTCCACACACTACAAGCAACCTCCCTACCGGAATTCACACGCCTTTTGATCTCTTTAGAATACCTTCTTTCACAAACATTCTGCCAAAGTGTACAAAATCGTCCGCACGCGTACAGTTCTTTCGCTGTTTACCCTCACCATACAATCATTCTTCCCATTCACCTGATAAA
The DNA here is from genome assembly GCA_002093875.1 of Calopteryx splendens. Classification (NCBI taxonomy): domain Eukaryota; kingdom Metazoa; phylum Arthropoda; class Insecta; order Odonata; family Calopterygidae; genus Calopteryx; species Calopteryx splendens. The sequence goes on along the minus strand of LYUA01000038.1, from coordinate 384,282 downwards.
AAATTACTAAATTCGTTTTAGCCACATTTAATTCAACTTCTATCTCTCTTTTACCTTAGTCCACTAGGGATATCTCAGGAACTGTTATGCTTTCAGTCGGGAATACCGCATCATCAGCGTACAGAAAACGGGAAAATTTAAATTTCCTATCATTACACATCCTATTCCGGTATATCCCCTTCCATCGCTCACAAATTTGCATCTCGTATTTAGCCATAGAAACATTGAACGGTCATGGAACAATAAAAATCTTTGTTTTGCATCATGCTTTATTTCAAATCAGTCATTCAAGCTCCCCCCATTTACTCTTATTTGCCTTAATATTTTCATATGTCATTCAATAACTGCTCATTTGAACCATATGATGAGAGAACCTTCTTCAACTTTCCTCAAATTTCCCAATATCATGCCATCTTCAAATCAAAAATGCAAAATATAGTTTCTTTCGCACGTCTTAAGTATTTCGGAAGCGGATAGCGGAATAAGCGGAAGCACAAAAAATAATTCGTTCAATCTCTGACTGGCACAAAACCACTTTGTTCTCCCTAGATTATGTCCAATGTTACCTTCCTTATGTTTCAATTAATACTTTACCAACCCTTAACCCAATATACTTTATTTTAACTCCACCTTTTGTTCTTTCTTTACACCAACGAGATCAATTCCGAGGTTAATAGCAAAATTCGTCTATATTCAGATGAAAACAGTTACGTTATGATATAATTATTAGCGTTAATTTGTTTTTTAATGACTTGTTTGGGAACCCCTCGCCGACCATATGCTGAATTATAAGTTAAATCACTTACATAAATTAGAAGCTGGTCTCTTTTCTGATGATATTAAAAATGTATTACTAACCCCGTTGTGATAATAGTAAAGATCACAAAAATAAGATGAGAGAGACACCGCAGAATGGACAAGTTTATAATTCCATTTTTTCCGCAAACGATATGGAGTCAGTAATTTTCCAAAAACGGCGCCCAGGAAGCAATGTTTTGCGCTAAGTAGCGCAGTAAGTATCCTCCATTATATCTTATTTAATGCAACCATCACTAGCAGCACATCTTACATACGTAGAGTAGCTTATTATGATTAGATGTTGAATTTTATATAATGTTGTTGGCGGAATTCGCTTCCATTGCTTTAATTTTGTAACATTTACGTGTTTCACTAACAATCGAGTTACGTATAATTTTGACGGTGCATGTCTGGTGTAGAAACTCTCCCTGTCGCACAGCCTAGTGGTGGTAGGCAGGATACCATGCAGATGTAATTCCTCTACAATTTTTACATCCGCTCTCTTAACTTTTTTACGCAGGTGAAACTATTGCTTTCTTCCAATCATTCCAAAACAGAAGTTTGTAAATTCGATTTAAAAAATTCTCATAAATGAGCCGTAAATACGAGTAGCACCGAAACGTCAGAATTTCACTGGCTACTTATCAACCACCCCTGCAGCACTTAGATTTCTCTTTCTTCTTTAATTCTCACTGGTGTTACAACCTCACTCTCATCTATCTCAAGCTCACTTTTACCATTTCACATTCCAATGACTTAAATTCACCTTCATAGAATACGTCATAATCGTGAAAACTCCAAATATCCCTTCCAACAGGACCTAACACCGCATTCACTCTAGACAATGCTACCACTCGTATTCCTTGTGGAATTCATTCTTATCTAGCCCTTTTCTTGTTTTGCTCATTATTTAAATTCCGAAAATATCTTTTTATTATTTGAAAGAATGTCTGCATATTTCCTATTTCTACCATTCGCATTCTTTCCTTACTTTCTTTTCCACCATTTTTTATTAATTGATTTCGCATTGTGAATTAATAAATCAGTTATTAACCCGAAGATAGGTTTTGTAGTTGACTGTAGAGCTTATCCAATACCAAACCAATCTAGGAGTTCAATTCGCTTTCAGGGTAGGGGGAGTATTTCCTTATATGTACCCGCCTGTGGTTTCCCTGAAGACCTGGTACCCGAAACATCACAAATCTAGGGTGAAACTGAGGATGCCTAGAGACGTCACCCTGAATCAAAGCTGGGCGCGTCAGTCAGTAGCCCTGAACTCTAGCCACTGGACTGCCCCTTCCTTTATTTATTCATTTCACTTGGCATTTATTTTCATTCTATAGACACCACCTTTTCCATATGATCTTTCAGCGCATTCAACAATCATTTCTTTCAAACATTCAAATCATTACTCTTTCTTTTTCAATATTTTCTCAATCCGCCTAATTCGAGTTCAGCTTATTCTCAAGCATGCTAACATACTGCAATTTTACAAATGTGTACTTTTTGCCTTTTTCTCTCAACTTAATTTGCGCTCTATAGCATACCCTTTTCTCACCAAATCTACTTTGAAGCTACCCAACTGAGGTTTGTCCCATATACACCACCAATCATTGCTCTCGTGTCCTCACTCACGCACTCGGTTTCTCATCATAGTCAATAAAATCAGCCGTGCTCTTAGATTCTCCCTTTAATATGCATGAAAATAAATACATTTATGGTTGAGCAATGTGCTCTTGAAAAATAACCCCTTTTCAATCTCTCTTGGAACACATTATCATTTCCATTTGTGTCACCAAAGGCCCAATAACTTTTAAAAAGGTATCTCTTCCAATTCATTCCAAACCATTCATGTAACATAATACTATTACGCCTCCACCAGTGTCATAATAATTCAAGATTTAACCTCAGGTTGAATCTGAAACTGAAACATCATTAACGCTTTCAGTTTCGCCATAGTACAAAAGAAGCTACAATCACAACTCTTCGATTGCCGATTTTCATACGAACCCAGAGAAATCTAGGACAACTAATTCGTATTTCCTTACTGGAATCCTAGTATTGATTCAGAATCAAGCCTACCTACATTCTGACTCCCGTGCATGCCATAATGAAATCCTGACCACAATGCAAATTCATAACTAGCAATTTCAAAATTCTAACATTCATTATAGAATCTACAACCACCTATGCAGTCTAGCATGATCGTCCGAGATTTTTCATTAACAATTAAAAGCAATGGGTAATACCGTAAGTAAGATAACCAGCCTTTGAATTTCCCCTGTTACATGCAGCATTACTTGCTAACGATTACAGCACCTTACCAGTCAGTTTTGGAACAATTTTGTCAGCATGCCACAAGAAAAACCAAAGCCATAGTACCTATTACCTCAGACCCTCTTCCACTATTCTGAACATGTTACTACCTCTACTGATTGTAGTCTTTGCTGTAGTTAGTCTCTACCTTGTTAGCCAGCAAACCTTAGCCCGCGCCATTCCATCAGGAGGCATATGTAGTGCACTGACACACCAGGACATATCGCAGATCATTCTCATTATTTTTGCAGTACTTAATCTTGTACACAACCGTCAAGGGTAAGATCAACAACCCCTTTGGGAGAAGCTTACTTTTGACCAATGATAATATAAAAAAATAAAATCTGCAATTTTAATAGAACCCTGCCTCGGAAAACATTATTCGTGGAGTTCATTCCCAAACATTTCTTATAATCTCTTAACCTCTCTCACAATCTTCCCTCCCTAATCAATTTCTTCTCTTCTCGCTTCCATGTGCCATTCCTCTCTGCTCACCACTTCCTCCTTCCTTGCCAAGGACATTTTACATTCCTACCCCCATTGCAATTTCGGTAAATCAACCCAATTCCACGCTCCATCCCTCGAAGGGCTTTCTCTACGTCATTTATTCATCCCTATGTCTCTGCTCCGCTGTTGTAGCATCGCCGTCGTTCTCATTTCCTCCCCTTCCGTCACTCCGTCCCCTCACTCCTTCCCTACACCGAATTCCCCCCCTCCACTTACACAAACCCTCGTTTCCCTACGATGGTTCGTCCTTTGTAATTCCACTAACCCTGCGTGCACACACAAGTCCCACCCGCCACTAGGAGATTCTCTTTTAAACCGCGGGGAATATATTAGCGAGAATGGAATATTTTTACTCCGAGACTCCCTCCACTAAATCCGAGAGCCTCAGTCAATCTTAAGTGGGTTATTTCTGAACTTTAAGCACTGAAATTACTGTGAAAAAACGAATAGAAGTTATTTGTTGGCATTTTTTCATAGACTTGGTGAAAGAAAAAATCTATGACGAAAACGATGGACGGTTTGTAACATACTTTTTTCGTTTTTCATACGCCGTTTTTTGACAAAAATACTAATGCGAAAATCGAAGTAAGGGCAAAGTGCTAACGCAAAATTAACAGCTTCGGAAGAAGTCTTTGATGCCACGCAATGTATTTTCTACGGTGTTTACTTCTTAACGCCGCTCTGTTAAGTTAAATGAAAGATAGTCTTAAAGGAAATTGCTTTGATTTTAGGATCAATGAAACTCCAGCCTTGTCCCACTCGAATTTCGAAGGAAATTAGCATTTGTATCTTAGCCCTTTATCCATTTGAATTATCCAGACAAAGCGAAAGGAAAACGTAACCTCCAAGAGGATTTCGGAAAAGGAAACCGCGAAAGTCTGATTCAGAGAAGACGAAGTAACTTTATTATCCAGGGAGTCTCCTGCATATTTCTCCATTTGTAATAGTGGAGGGGGACTGTCAAATACAGTCGAACACGTATTAAGATGGGAAACTTCGCATTGATTTCAAGTGGGATAAAAGACTATTAAAATATTATTTTTCCTTTAGCAATAAAATTAATAATAAAACTTATTGTTTTCTGACTTACATATGCATACCTATAAATAAAGAATTAGGCACCGATTTTAAGTGACGTTATTTCAACTTTCATTGAAGCTAAAACTTCTGTGTTCTTTACGCGATTTTTATAACATATTTTTCAGAGAGATGTTACTAAAAGCATACTATCTCACAAAATAAAGTTTTATAAATGTAACATTAAGACCACGTTTTGCGTTACAATTCGGTTATCATGAACAGGTACCTTAATGTTATAATCGTTATATTCTATTATTTTAAAAGAAGAAGAAGTAAGTTTAGCTAGATACAGTACTCTCCAAGATAGGTACATTCTTCTGAAGCATACACAAATATTCAATCACCTGTTAATAATATTTCATGTGAAATTCTACGAGCAATATTCTGCAAAACATCAGTCGCCAGTTTAAGGATTATCAGGAGATATAACCAGCAGAGATAATTACTAATTTAGTATTACTAACTTTTCTAAGAAGCATAACATTCGTAAAGTATAATTGAAATTTTAATTATGCTAAGCTATGAATACTTTCAATTATTATAGATTCATCCTCGATTTCTCTGCTATCGTGGAGGTGGTTTTGTAATTAAAGTAATGAAACGATGACAATGCCTGGTTTTGGGAATTTTTTTGAGAAGCTTTTAAAGCAGGGATATTTATTGAAGTGTGGGAACATCAACGACACAATCCACATTCAATGGCTAAGTTCAACGCGTTAAGTTAGGAAGATTATTCACTTATTAAGTGCTATTTTGACATTATTATGAGGGACGTAGGATAGGTGGAACAAATAGTCAAGCAAAACATTTGAGCCGACTATTATAAGAAATTATGATGCTTAAAGGTACCATAATTTATTGCCACAAGTGCTAAATGAGGACAAATTAAAATGAACCTCTCCTTTTCCTGCCGTCTTGAGAGGAACCAGAAATTTCCTGAATGTTATCACCCGCGTAATATGATGCACGCTGAACTTCACACCTATTAAGGAATTTACCGTATACGGTGGTAATTTGCCAGGACTATAGATATTTCAATATCATACAGTGATTATATACGTACACTACCAAAACATTTTAGGCTCACGAGTATCCTCTGGAGAGCGACGTGCACGAACCTCTTCATAAGGGAAGCATAGTTCAAAACTTTCGCAGCTCAGAGACGAGCTTGAAGCCATGCTCGCCTGAAAGGGGAATGAATCAAAACTGTCTTCCGGATTCCGGAGGGTTCGTTGGGGTGGGTGGATGAGACGATGCCCGCGGACTTGAGGGAGGGTCGGGAAAAACGGGAACGACCGAGGGGTAGCACTTGAAATAAAACAAGAGGAAATGAGAAAAGCAAGTTTTGAATGGCAAGATGCAGACACGTGGGATGCTTATAGAAAAGGAGAGGGGAGGAGGAATAGGGAGAGGTTGCGAGGGGGGGGGAGAAAAAAGTCGGGGGAGGGATGTTACGGAGTGTGGGTTGGGACAGTGGCGTGCGTGATGCGAGGGTTGTTTCGCGTTGGCTAAAACGTAAATCTTTATGCGTGAAACCGCGCGAGGGATGTTGCTGAGCTGAAGTCGGGAGGGACGGGAGGGTGGGTTCGGACGAGGAAGATGAAGGGGAGAGGGAGGAGCGGGCGGAGGGGTCGTGTGGAGGAGTGGGAGGGGACGTTCCGCCGAGTGATTTACTACCTTTTTCTCCCGCCAGAGGTAGTTACTGGAGGGGAAGAGAGGTGCGTCTGCGGTCTGGGCGGCAGAAGTAAAAATGCATAAAAGGGACGAAATATGAGAATTTAAGGAAAGGTTTAGGATTGCAGGAGGGAAGACGAGACGGGATGAAATGCTCGAAGTATTTTTTTTTGGCAAACACCGATGGATGAGCTGGGGACGTGGCTCTTTCAACACTTACAGATTTCCCTAATCCCCATGTCTAAGGAAACGGGGAGGGTGAAAGGTATCATCGAAAATGTCCGGAGCAGTTAAAATTTTTCCGATGACACACCTACTGTTACCTTACTATGGGGAATAAAGTTTCTCGGCACAGAGATGACACTCAAAACCGATCACCGGCAAGGTGTTCCTTATGGTAAGCGTAAAACAAGGATTTATTTTTAAATTCAGCGGTGTTCCGTTTCACAAAAAGAAATTTTGATTTATAGGCTTAAATAATTTTAAAACTTTTTATGGTGGATTAAAACTCAAAATTTGATCGATACTTAAATATACCGCACTTAAGGTAGGATAAAAGATGCCGTCAGCTGTCCGTGCACAAAAACCCACCCGCTTTAAATTATGAGAACCCACGAAGAGTAAATCAAATTGACCCTTAGTCGATTTTAACGCAGATTCTCCTTCGGCTATTAGAAACTCATTATTTTGACCCAGATGCGTCTTTGAGCGGTCCAATAAAGGCCCAAGTTGGCTCCTTAATATTGCTGGTGCCTCCTTAATTTGAATAAAAATGGTATATCAACATCGAATAAAGATAAAATATTGAACTCACTTGTAGTCTGTTAGTGTTTAAAGTGGATTGCAGGAATCATTTAAAAACTCAAAAATAACCTGTAGAAAACAATTGAAAAATAAACCAACTATAAAAAATCTAGAATATCTCATTTCCAAAGGTAAGCAGAAAAACGAAAAGTGATAATTTCAACGAAATGGAATATTATGCTTTCTATTGAATCTAGGTCATTAAAATAAAAAAGAACCATTTTCTGCCAGGTGCTCTGTGCTCGGAGATTAAATTCAGGTATAAATCGTTTTCAAGCATGAGCAATACGTCTATTTCCCACTTTCAGAAGCGTAAATATTCCGATCACATCAAGAAGATAGCAGAAAGTAAACGACGAAGTTCTATGGGGTTAAAGTGCGGCTTGGCTTCTCGCCAATGCCGTGTAAACAGGTTTGCCTAAACCGTTACGAAGCGCAATTCCACCACTCTAAACAAGGGTCAACTACGTCTGGAATCTGCCTCCGCATAGGAAGAGAGCCATTTTAACCTACCTTTTAAGGTGACCTCATTATCAGTCACTAAGGATATTTAACCGAATATCTGGGCGTAAGTATTAAGAATGAGTCGGATACATAACGAAACTAATTAAATCTAATAAACATCGTAGTTCTATAGACCATTATCATAAATTATTTTGCCTCTCACTGGAATCGATGAAAAACATAGGAACTGAAAAAGCTGTACCGTAAATACCTACTCGTGTATAGTTCGACTTTTCCAAAATTTTTTGGGAAAAAAATTGGGGTCGAACTATACACGAGTACATACGGTACTACTAGTATTAAAGAGCCGTATGGATTATGCCTCTTCATAAATATTTCTGCGTATGGGTAGAAGACGCCTGCTATGTGAGTAAAATATAATTTCAGAAAAAGACAATGTGCTTCTCATGGAGAGAAATAAAAGTTTGTTTACTCAATTGAGTTTTTCGGCTTGTCACTCGCAGAAAACCCAGTTTTTCCATATACTATGAATAAGTATGCTTAAAGGTTCAAGAAATTGGTAAGTCACTATTCGATGTGTACTTGTCTTAAATTTGTTATCATCCGCATTTTTGCATACGCTTCGGAAATCGGACGCATGAAAAAAACTGCAGAATTAAGGGCAGGAGTAACTGCGCAGACTTTTTTCAGCGCCTACCCTGTAGTTCGAGGTTGACGAAATGCTATGGCACCTATGTTTTAATATGGTTACCCCACCTTTTCCAAACCAAGCCACCAAAATTTGAATAAATCCAAACGCATAGTAATCTGAATATGACGTGCGCACAACATATTTTAGGTTTACAGCAGTGTTACAAATATTCTGCAGGCCTAGGGTCATACCGGATGCTCAAAATTATCGCATTTCGGTGTCTATTATCATAAGATCCCAATTTATTTTACGACAGATGCTGGGATCAATAATATTTACTAGTGTATGTGCGTGTAATAGGTTTTGGGGCAATAGAAATCTCGTAATAGGGCATTTAACTCTGAAAAATGGGAGTTTAAATGTACCTATCTGATTGAAACCACCAGAGGAAGTATCATGATGGCTGCGTCTCACGGGTAGACAGAACATCGACATCGGTTTTGTACTACGCGGCGTTGGAATGGAGAGCGCGCGCATCTATGTACCATAGGTTATTTAACGTTGGTATAAATTTTATTTCAGTATGTCGCTTTCCCTTTAAAACAGTGCTATATGCTATAAGGCCTGGGATGTCGTGAATACTCTCCTCTAATTATTTTATAGTTTATATGTAGCTCATTATATTATAAGTATTCATAGGTTTTCCAATTAATATTTAATTTGCTTTTTTATCTTGAAAGTGAGTAATAAATAAAATGTTCCAATAAAATTCGTATTTCGGATACATAAAATTAATTGTTTGGTCGATTTTAATTTATGTGAATCTAGTATACAGTAGGGTATGAATGAAAAATTTTATACGACAGATTAAGGTAAGAAAAATATTAATTTTTCTAAACTTATTTAGCGATATACCTATTTAGTGTGTTATGCCCTTAATTATAGTTATGAAGATGCTACAATAAGGTATGAGGTAATATATATGCCCCTAAAAGTCACTCTTTTTATCAATTCAGAAGATTATAATTAAAAATAGATGCTTTAACATGTACATGCCTATATACTTTATTAAAATGCTTCCAAGTTTTCCAATTATTCATTCAGAGACCTCTGTTGTTGTTACATTCATACAACCATAGAAATACGCACGCAGACTTTTTCCTTCGCGAGTGATATCGCATCTTTATATTATCTGAAATTACTGAAGACTGATTTTTATTTATTATTCCGTGTTTATCAAATTTAAAATAAAATCGTACATGTTACTTGAATCTTTGACTCCAAGATAGAACCAACTTGAACATTAGAGCATAATTCACATAAAATCGTATATTTTTATTCAATTGAGAGAATGATGGGATGTATATAACGGATGGTCAAGAGAGAGGAGCTGTGGAAGACGAGATGAGTGCGTGCAGCAGGGTTTGATGACTGTGAAACATTGTCGTCATCATCGTCTCTTTGACTAGAGACCATAGGGAAATATATAGCATCTAACCCCCCTCCCACTTAAACTAATAGAAAGTAATTGGTTATCGGTGATTTCAAAGGCCGGAATTCGGATATTGGAGAAAACTGCACCTCCTTGGTGCCTATGCCGTGAATTGGAGACACCCTATTAAAATAGATAACTATTGATTTGGATTGACAAATAATCAACTTGGCAATACTAATTGCGGAAACTATAGAGCTGTTTTTTCATTATGGATACCCACAATTTCCACGAAGTCATGACTGATACTATAAAGTTTATTGGCAGTACTTATTTAAAAAATAGAGGAAGATCACGGGTAAAATAAGTATGGGAAGGATGGAATTTTGGATTAAATGATGGAGGATATTTAACCCTCAATAAATACATCGTGATTCATAATTCAAATCACTATACAAATACTTCTCACTTTCGTGTCCCAGTCTACGGCTGGCACACTAATACTGGCTTATAAGAACGTATATCATACGTGACACATATTAAGGATTTTGAAGAAACAATCCCCCATTTTGGGGGTCTCACCGCCGATTTCTTCGCCGGAACATTTGGACCTAATGGAGGGAGACTTAGAGAGAGAGGTAGAGCAGGGGAAGCTTGGCCAGGGAAAGCGGGAAATAGAAAGAAGGAAATAGGGATACTTAAGGAAGGAGATTGAGTGAGTGGGACAGTGGGAAAAAAATGGTAGATCGATGTCGTCCGCTCGTCCCCGTGAGTGAGTGAGAGAGTGAGGAGTGGGATTTTTCTGCTTTGAGCATGGGAGGGAAGCGAGGGAAAGGCGATAAAGAACTTAGGGAAAAGTGTGCGAAGGGTAGGAGGTTTTTGAAGGGATGGGTGCGTGGGGACGTGCCCCGAATTTTTCTGGGAGATACGTATGGGGGCGTTGGAAGAAAAGGAATAATACCCCGGCGTTGTATGGGCGAGGCGGGGGTTGAGGATTAAAGGGAAGAAGAAAGGACAGTCGCCTGTGGGCGGATGGATCTTTATCCATCCTACCACAAGGTGGTCAGAATGAGAGCGAGGGGAATAAAAGGAAAGTCATTGGCGTAAACGCTATATCATTGGGAGTGGAAGAAGACCGAGAGAAGTTGGCAGTAATATCCTCTCATTATGATCGCCAACGGGGCAGGCATAAATGTGAAATGTAGAAAATGTACTAACCAAATTCGTGTATTGATGTTAAAGTCAGTGTCACGTAATCGCCAATGTGAAAAACATTTATGCGATTTAAAGGTATAATATTTGCATCCTAAACGATGTGACATTTATGATTTATGTATATATTGAACGCAAATTTGAAAAGCGCGATTGGCCCCATGTTCACAGAAAAATGCTAATAAATAAAGTCACCGATTACAATATTAAATTATTTTGCAATAGTAAAAGTACAATTTTTAAATCTAGAAAATAATTCCTTATCGTTTGTTATCCCTTCGTGGTTGCAGCTGACGGTTGGGATACGTTTAGAAATGGATGAGACTCCTTCCAAGACTTTCTTGGTGTAGCACGATAATTCGCGCGGAATTACAAAAAAATGTACATCTTTATTGATCTTGAAAGCAGTCAACTGGTGGATTCCAAATTTATCCATCTTCTGAGGGAAGAGATCACAATTTTTTTTATCTTTGTAGTTAAATGAGCCAGAGTATAATCCATCGACTGTTAATTAGGTATAACTATAAGAATAGAAAATATATCCACTTATACATCTACATCTACATAATACCCTGCAAGCCGCCGCAAAGGCGTGT
>LYUA01000038.1:337755-349256 GCA_002093875.1 Calopteryx splendens | reverse complement strand
ATATATATATATATATATATATATATATATATATATATATATATACGTGTGTATATATATCTTCAATTAAATTGGGGAAATAGAGGAATAAAATAATGTTCCTATTGCGAATATTTGTGAATGCCGATGAAATGGTGACAATCCAGTATTTTAAATGACCAGCAACGTCATTTGAAGTCCTCTGAAAATGTAAGAGTAGGTTTGTTCGTTTATCTTTTTTAAGGAGAGCACTATTATGCACGATTCACTCTAGACTGCATTAATACTCATAAATCCATTAGATATGTGTTATTTTGCAGATTTTTCTAGGGTAGTAAAAATGGCACGAGGAATGTAAGTGGCCACCACATCCTGAAAACATGGATCTTACAGGCTGTAGGACTCAATATCAGGCAGTCGATTTCTATTCTCGTATTAAGCCGATTGTCGAGTGAAAAGGATTTTGGTTTTGTTCCTAAATAAAAAAAATTTACACACGTTTGCACTCAGATGCATTAGAGACCCGGAAGAAATCGATATGTCTCTATCACGCTCATCAAACTTTAACATATGGTTTTCTTTTGATTCAATGGTACAGAGTTTTATCAAATCAAATTCATAAGTTGAAACCGCGTTTGTAACCGCTTTAAAACTGTTTAAAGTATAAACGAGGCAAGGGTTAGTGCCCGCAATTTCCATAAGTTCAGAACGGGTTTTTGGTTCACGCTCAACTGGGCTTAAAACCCCTTTAAAATGCAATGAGAAGGAATTATTGCAGCATAGTAATGGTATCCTAATAATTTATTTTCATATTAGTTATTTACATTAGCAATTAGGTACCTTTGTGAAATTTTACGACGAATAAGAAATAAATGTATTTTCATACATTTTTACACTTGATAAACGTATCATATGCTTCAGGAAAAAAATATCATTTTTTGATACCGCGTAACGCTCTTACTACTTTGTTTCCCTATGATACTGAAAATCTATCGAGCGTGTAATGTTGTGATTAATGACATGCAATGATACGCTGTTTTCATTAAAATCTCAGGAAGCAGTCTTTTTTTAACCCACCCAGAATTACCGGAGTCATTCTCGGAGTCAGCCAACGCTAAAAACCCACAAAATAACTGTACACAATTGTATAGGAAATAAAAGGATAAACTACTGTCCGGAGAAAATGACTGTGTTGATTCCTATTAGATGGAACAACAAAATATTGAAAGAGATCAATATCTAAAAGTAAACAGCGTTTATACTTTTTTACGTTTTTTGAATAGGTTACCTAACAGAAAACATTCCTGTTCTAGCGCACCAATAATTTGATACGAAGATGAAATATTAAATGTTGTGACGGTTTAGGCTAAGGATGTTAACTACTTAGGAAATGAGTGAAATGAATGGCGATCAAATATGCATTACGCACTTCATTTTATGCGTGCACTGAAATAAACAATCTTTGCCATACATTCTAAACATTAAATAAATTGTGAATTGATAAAGGATTTTAAAGCAGGCTTCACACAGGGAAGATCATGCACCGAGCAGATACAAAACCTCAAAAGCTTCCTGAAAAGGCCGACTTAAAGGGATGCAATCACGATGGCGGTGTTCGTGTACTCCGATACGGCCTATGACTTGGCCGATAGAAGGACTATACTAGAAACCCTGGCAGAATTTGGGGTGCACGGGAAACATCATCTGGGACACGACCACTGACACTAAGTCGAGAACCAGGCACTGAGGAGTGATATCAATTCCCTTTAAGACCCAGACTGGAGTCATAGAAGGAGATGGGCTGTCACCGGCACACTTCAGTGTAGTACTAGAGAAGGTGATGAGGGTATGGTAGAAAGACCAGAAAGAAGAGGGGATGGAAGGAATACACATGGGAAAGTAGAAGAAAGGTCCTTTTGGTAACCTTTTTGTTCAGCTCTGCCCACTTGGTCTGCTATGATTATCACTCGCAATTGACGCACACAGTTTTAGCTTTGTCTTCATGAAACCTGCTCCGTGGCAAGACCATTTCATATCTGCCAACCGGGTAAGGTTTACAGATTTTCTGCCTAATTTTCCCCTTATGTTCCCCTATGTTGAGTATTCATGTTCCTTTACCTTCATGCACGTCAATAACTCCTTTTCAAAGATGTAATTGCATTTTTCTCGATATAAAAAAACTTTTAAAATTTAGAATGAACTAAATATTAATACCAATGTTGACCTTAGCTAGAACATCAGATACTACTTCAGGTATATTTTAATAGAGGACCTATTAAATACATGCATTAAATATATTTAATGTCCTATTCAAAATTAAGTATACCTAGAATTAGACACCTGAAAATATTAATTAAGTATCGACTTATTATTGAAGTAATTATAATTGAAATTTACCTAGGGAAACCTTTTAGATGGCTAAGATTACGCAAACTTCACCTCGTTATCTCCTGCGAATATGTTTATAAATCTAGCGGCCGGTGAGTAATGTCACATGACGTGACGGAGGAAAACAGAAATTGCGTGGAGGAGATGGTAACTTAAAGGACAGGTAGTGGAAAGTCTACCACAACATTTTCATGAGAAATGCACCTGATCTTATGCAAGGAATTTTTAGACTATCGCCTATCTCATTAGTCATAAATATTGAAATATTGATCAAGCCAATTTTTGAATTCTCACATGCTGGGAACTTAGAAAAGAACTCCGTCAGAGAAGTATAACAAATTCACTCCATCAACAAAGAAGCAGAAAAGAGATAGAAATGAAAATCACTAGAGAGATGAAATACATAAAATTCATTGAGTAAATAAGTATAATTTAATAAGAATGCCTAATTTGATGACAAACTTAGAGCTACGTATTTTTTCATCTAAATCATGATTAAGTACGAAAGAGCGCTTCCTTCAGCAACATAACACATATATTCAGCGATACAAATTCTTATTTCGGTTCATGAATTTGTAAGGTGAGCCATACTTTGTGGCAGATTGGGAAAACGTAATTGTCGAAACGATATTTTCCGCGCACATTTTTTCTCAGATGCTGAAATTTGTTCATTTCGACAACAGTGAGGACGTTTTTTCTGTTTTACTGATCCGCGTGCGGAAATGAAAGAACGACGAAACAGAAGCCATCAGCTGTAATGACGAAATGGTAGTTATTATCCAGTTATTCATGGCCGACAAGAACTAGTGCCATCGCTTGGTTGTCCCAGGGCGGTTAATTCGCAGCGCATGATGGAGTCCTCAATCAGGCCCGGTTTCCCTCCATTTTCTTTCGCAGACTCCCATTCTCTCTCCTTTTTCGCACGTCGCTACAGCGTGTCGCCACTTCATCGTGCAAATGAATTCCAATTTGGTTCTCGCGTCCATTTCAAAATCTCTTCCCTTTCCCTGTCGCTCGCACGCACACACAGGAGCAGTCCACGAAGGATAGCAGTTTCATCGTCATGGCCGCCGATTTAGTTTACCATGGCGCAGGTGGCGAATGATTACATTCATCACCAAAACCCTCTCTATCTCTCGTCCAACCAATCCAAACCCAGCGGATCGGCACTCTTATCCATACCACCTCTCTCTCTAACTCACTCCCTCTCCTAACTCCCTCGCCACTCTCATCCCCATAATCCCTGAGACCAACCAATCACGGCGTTCGCATCACAGAGTGACCGGTGATTGCCGTGGCGCATTCGATCCGGGGTGGTCGGGATTTCGGGGACTTCTTTCTTCGTGCGGTTTTAATCACCCGATCCACCCAACATCTCCACCCCCCACCTCTCCCTTCAGAAATAGAAGTCGTCAAACCGTGCGTCAAGCTAGGGGCCTCTCGTGCGCCGATGCGATAGGCTTCCGATTTTCCGTCGCGCTCTTCCTATTCGGTACCGATCGGTGAAAGAATTACGGTTTGGTTCCGGGCATGTGTCTGTGAGTGTGAGCGGCCTACGTAGGAGGAAGTACGGGTGAGGGTGATCAAAATTTAATTAGAAAATTCCGGAAACAAGTTTGATGGGAAGCTTTCGAAAGAGAGATAATGGCCGGGATTTAAAAAAGGTAAACTGATCGTTCACAAGAAGTTTTTTTCCGACCAAGTATTATTAGCATTAAACAATATCGGATAAAAGTTAACGCTTTTTCATTAAAAATACACGAGGTGTACAGAAGCTCTCTGGCGGCCGGATGCTCGTAGCAGGAAGTTACCTTATGCACATGCATTTTTGCTGTGCCCCAAGATACAAGACCTATTTAAAGGAATATCAGGAGCGAAGTCTTATTTGTGAGCCGATGGAATATTATAAATGAAACAAGCTCAAAATCGCTGCAATACATGGAGAAAGAGTTAAATTAAAACGAAAAGAATGCCCACATATTTCATTTCGTTACATTTAAAGGAAAGCAGTTGAACACACGCAACGTAACAGAGATATAGGGAAAGTTGACGAGACAGGTTTGAACACCAAAATGACAATTAAAGATGCAAAAAAAAATAGAGAATATGAAAATCAGCTGGATCATTAGGTGATGTAGAAAATAGGTAGTAGAAAGAATATAGTAGAAAATATATAGTAGAAAGAAGCTGTCACAATTGGAGCCACCATCAGATTTAATCACATCTAATTGTTACCCTACAAAACCTTCGATACTCTTAACAATTTGTGACAGTCCGCGTAGTGTTTAACTTTTCTTTCTATAGAAGATGCATTGAGTTTACCATTTTCTACTCGCCACAACGTAACAAGAACACCCCGGAAAAATTGCTCTAGCCTCCCCGGCAATGGAAATCAGTATATTCAAACTTGCTTACAACCATAACTTGAGGAATCATTAATATTTCGCGATTAATATTTCAGCTACAGTTGTATACTTTTTTTACTTCGTTTTAGTAATCGGGCTTAGTTTAAGTAAGACAGGTTTTTTCATATGCTGTTTTCAGCCTATCATGGAATACAAGTAGATATATATCAGGGTTTCATCTGGATTAGGTTTAAGTATATTGCGCCAACTTAAATATTCAAGTCCTGGTAGAAACCTCTCCAATTATTTAGGGTACCGAAAACAAAAATAGAGGTTTCGTTGATTGGAGGGTGATAGATATCGCAAATATATTAGCCCGATGATATTTCCAAAATTTTGGAATTAAGTGTAGCCTATTTCTCAGGTTGATAGTAGTGTCAGAGCTCACTACAAATAAGGATTTGAAAATTTAATTCCTCTCTTAATGGTTGTCTTAAACTGACAATAAGAGTCATAGTTTTGACTTGTGTACAGTTAATGACACTTAAAAACCGTCTCATTAAATTATTAGCAATATATTTAGATGTAGATTTAGCAAAAAAAGGTGGATTCATTGAAACTATAATACTCTATTACACTTGTGACAAGGTTTTCTACAAAATAAGTCGATGTATAATTTCCGCCGTGAAAGGTGATTATTGAAGGTAGCAGTAGTACAATGATTAGACGCATTAATAGAAATAAATGAATAAGAAATGTCTTTTTTTATTCAGACTATAGAAACCTATAGATTTACTATAATATCCCTGGGAAAAGTTTACGGTGGGAAAAAAAGACTACAAAATCCTTTGAGGGAACAGACATTTTCTACTCGCTGCGTGTAGGACGAGTGTATTTGTGTAGACAAAGAGAATATAAAATAAATAAAGCCGGGAAAACATTTCCGCAAGAAGGACTCTGAGACGATTGACTTCATTCTCCAAAGGAAGAGACAGATATAAAAGGAGCTTGATTTTGGAAGCAGGTCGGACTAAGAGACGAGTTGGAGATTTTTGCCGGGGGGATGGAGGTTCTGGGCGCCATATAGTGTAGAAACGAAAGGGTCGCTGTAAGCGGTCCCAAAAAGGTCGAAAGGGAAAAACACGGTGAGTGCCTGCGGTAGACGCTGTATCCCATTCGAAGAGGAAATTAATAAAAAGAGGAGAATCTGTGTACTGAGAAGAGGAAGGAAGAGGAGCTATATGCCTAGAGACGCTGCCCCCTATCCACCTCCTTCCGCCGCTGGGCGTTA
This sequence comes from Calopteryx splendens, assembly GCA_002093875.1. Lineage (NCBI taxonomy): Eukaryota > Metazoa > Arthropoda > Insecta > Odonata > Calopterygidae > Calopteryx > Calopteryx splendens. The sequence continues at coordinate 343,253 of LYUA01000038.1, read as the reverse complement.
CAACTTCTTCTTTCCTTTTACCGGTTCTAACATCATCTTGCGGGTCACCTCCAAGGGTAAAGAGGAAGAGGCAGCCTACAGGAAGAGAGAGTAGGACGGGGGAAGAGACTGACGGAGGCAATAGGAGGGGTATGTGGGTCGAGGGCTGAGGGAGCTATGTGGTTGCGGGGGAAGTGGGGGGATGGTTGTCTGGAAAGTGTTTGGGCTGGTCTTCCCTCAACTGGGAGGGCGGAAGGGTTTTCCGAGGGAGTGTGTGAGGCTCGCTGGCACTTTGAGGTCATCGCTAGGGAGAGGAGGGGGCGTGGGGAAAAGGAGTGGTTCTCCCACTCCTCTGAGTCCTCTCCCCTTGCCTGGACAAAGTTTACCAGCTTACTCACTTCCTCGTTTCTCGATAAAGGTGCAACGTTTTAATCACTAAGGGGTTTGGTGTAACTCATTTGTGAGCAGTGCTATCTGAAGAGGTCAGAAGGAAAAGTATGTATCTTAACGCAGGAAAAGGAAAGAATACACAGTAAATCGGGTTGAACGAGATGAACTGTACGCTTTAATTTTGAAGCGTACGATTTAATTTTAATATTAATTAAAAAATACAGAACACTTAGAGATGGTAAAAATATAAATTCAGTGGAAAAATTAATTCTGAACACATGCAATATATACACATAGAGCCTTATTACTCTTATGTGAAACTCGAATTGTATAAAAAGGAGATAAGTAAGGAACTTCTCTGCAGAAAAAACAGGTACTTTACATGATTTTCATTAAATTCAGTAGATGAATTAATTTATGAGTTAAATTCCTAATTAATAGCATATTATATTTTTAACTATCATCAATATCAAATTCCTAAGAATCCATATTTTTTATTTCTGCAGTATACTACTAGTACTATTCTATCTGTCAACTTCTTCATTACTCTACCTCTTCAGGCTTCTCCTCGAGTGTCTTGAATATTCATTTAGAAAAATAAAGCTAAGATCAATTCTACATATTTTATTTGTTATTTTTTCAAAATGAATCATCAATTTCTTTGTATCCCTTGCCTCCAAATGTATGTAGTACTTAAATGTAAGAATTCTAATTAAGTCGTATCAAAAATTAAATCAAAAGATGCATGAGGGCAAGAAAAATCAGTGAGTCAATGAAGAAAAATGAAATTTAACGCAGAGAGAATTTCATATAAATATCAGTGCTAGCGATCGAATGTGTTTTGCTTTATTTATGAAAACCATAGCTTTATTGTTTTCCTGTATTGTTAAATTTATTACGTTATTGTTAATAGTTTTTATAAAAATAAATCAATCGCTGCAAGCTTTTATTTGAGTCAACCTGCCATATAATATTCACACACCATTATATTTTATCCTATATTGATATCAAATATTTATCCTAAACCTTCAATTTTATAATTCATGATTGCATACTCTATACTTAAGAGTATTCGAGTTTCACTTTCACGGTCTGTACGTGGAACCGAATTTAATTTCGGAGACAGGATATCTTAAAAAGTTTTCGTTGCTGAAACTCCGAAATTGCTTTGGTGTTCCATTCTATTCTGCCTTCATAATGGATGGCTAACGACATAGCAACCACCCACTCACCAGATGTGGATGGTTTCATTTCATTAAACGCCAAAATAACGCTAACGACACAGCTCAACGTTTCATTCAAAAGTGATTGGATAGGGTAATTCTCAATGACCGCTAAAGGGTTGGTGTTGGAGCGTCAGAGGCACTTCCATATCACGGCGGATCTGTCTCTCGATGCTGTGATATTTATTTGGTGTGACCATTTAAGTCGTTTCTACACCTCTGCATTGTCTACCTCCCATAATTTCTATCACTGAGATAAGCTCGAGGGTTTGGAGCTGCAATAACTGCTGAGCCAATCGACGGGATCTGACATCAAACAGGTACACTATAATCGTCTGTCGGGTCTACATGAAAGCCTTATTGCTGCGGGTCGAAGCAGATATCTGGGCCACGAGTCTCACTTTTTATTTAATGCCCACACCAGCCGCAGGCGTTCGCATAGAGTTTCCTGAGCTGTATCAAGTAACTCATGTCTTCGATAGAAAGTTCTATCGTTCATTACGTATTCCGTCTCCATAACCCTATTTTTATTTTTAAAAGATCCAAATGCAAAAAAAGGCGTGGAATACCTTGTTTAAAAAATTCACTGTTATGATCAGGTTTTAAAGAATAAAGTAACACAAGGGTTCCAAAAGTTTCATGAGAGAAACCAGAAACTGGGATGGATGGGGAAAGATGAGAATATACATAGTTTGCAATTTGTTTTACTTTTATTTTCAAAAACTTTAGAACGGCTTTAGTAATACGACAATAGCCATGGTGCACCGCACAACAAGGTAATTAGAAGGAAGTATTTTAATGAAGGATGTCTCAGCGTTATTATGAAGAAAGAATTAGTTATGGTAAAATTATTGTGAGATAAATATTCTGAGGTCACCGGGAAAGTAATTTTATTATTGAAGATGTTTTGGTTACCTCTTTGCCATACAGCTAAAAAGATGAAAATAAAAGTGGATTCGTATGGACATGGACAAGAGAAAATGAAAATTGATAAATGAATGAGAAAATATTTTTGGGATGCCTCGGGTCAATGTCGTTGATTTCCGAGATCTCATGTCCTTTACTGGAGACTCCTTCAGGGTTGAATGATTTCGCAGTATACATCTTTCGTATGCATACATTGTCTTTAGGTAGTGAGGAGAGGGGGTGGTCTGACGAAGTATCAAGAATAAGAGAAGAAACGTTGGAGATGACCATCATTGAAAGCATATGAATCAAATTAATGATCAGGCGAATATTTGCTGGCTTACCCGTTTCATATGTTTCACCTATTTCCGTCTAGTTTTCTATTCTCATGATGCACAAAACCTGTTCCCTATTTTGTTATTCTTACTAAAACTTTCTTCTACTAGCGAAGCAATTAAAGGTATAAAAACGAATCTAATAATATTTCATTATGTTGGAGATACACTTATTGCATTGTATGCATAAAAAATAGAAACATAAGGTACTAGTGATAAAAGCATTTGAGTATAGACTCAAGCTTTTCAAAGGAATTTGAATTCTGATTCCAAAACTGAAAACTGTTCCACATAACGTGGCTAAAATACGCATCTATCAATTAAGTATGAAAGGACATGGACGTCCTCGTTTCAACCTATTTCTGTGGTTAATTTAAGGTCATGCTATTTTAGTGAAAATTTCAGTGTATAGTTCTTATTAAACGTTAAAAATCGTATCACTTACGTTAAAATGTAATTGTCAAATGAAGTTTTTTCTTTTATAATCAAGTTAAAATATTAGCGCCGAGTCACACCAAAGCTGATCGAAATTGTCATGTCATAAATGTTTGCTCCTCGTAAGCATGTGGATAATATTTTCTGCTATTCGGAGGATCAGAAGGGACGGTTCCAGGACAGTTTCAGAAGACGGACATTCGGATGATCCCAGGATTGATTTTTAATCAACATTTAATCGATCGATCAAATTAAGATCGATCGATTGATCTTGATCGATTTTTTATCTTGGATCTAGATATGCCTCACTGCTACTAAGCCAAAATTATATTGCTTAGTTATTTTTAGGTGCATTGCGGAGAACTATCCTGAATTTGAAATCCCCATCAATACTAATATTTTTCCTTTAAATGCCACAGGATGCTTTTATACTGGCATTTTAAAACTTAAATTTTATTCATCCAACTATTATCATGAAGTCATGATAATAGTTGGATGATCATGAAGTCACTTCATCAACTATTATGTTTTGAAACATCAATAGATATCGACGGAAATCCATTTGCTTAAGAGTAATCCTGGTATAGACATCATTATGCTAAAAGTAACTAAAGAAATTAATTTGATTAAAAATTAAAATGGAAAGCATTATTTTTTAATTCAGATTCTTAACTCCTTCATTTAGAGACTTGAAACACCTTGAACTCCAACAACCTCTCATAATCATTTACTATTTGTATCATGCCATTACGGGTGATCTGTTTTACCACTCGAAAATCGTTTAGTACAACCAATGAAATTTAATAATTCCTATCAGATACCTACTTTAAATGCTCCAATCAAATACAATAGTATTTATTGTCGTTGACGGATGTAAATATGATATTAGACGCTGGGGATAGTTTGGGGAAAGAGCTCACAACTCTCTTGCAGAATATCTTTGATTGTATTGTCTAGATGAAAATAACTGCTGAGTAAAGTTTTCTGATAAATAGATTTGCTTATTGCGCATTCATAAATCACACATTTAGTTATTTGCATGTGACATGCCAGATGCTCAGAGCATGGCATTGAAGAGGGCACCAATTTGGGACTTTGTTAGATAGGTAGCAAGTAAAATACCGACCACGACTATGGAATTTACAAGTTTAACAATATGATTTGTTACCTAATCTTAGGTCCATAAATTTAGAAATTGAACAGTAAATCCCCCATTGACTTTTCACTCGAACCTTAAAATAGAAAAGAACCGTAATAGATATCTAGACGGATTCAGTCTTTCCCACAAGAAAAATATGTCAGCCATTCTGCCGGAATTTGGGAGTAATAAAAAAATTATCCAGACCATGATTAATGCTCTTTGTTTCAGGGTTTGGTGAAGAAAATAGAATAACAGTTTTCAGAGTGCTGTTCGACTGCTGAGTGCTTTTTTGATTGCTATTACAAAAGCTGTTCCTGAAGACTCTTCACTTAGGTCATTGCATGCAATATTTAGAAAAAGTTATCTTTTATATAATGCACTTAATTGCTTTATTTATGTTACCCACCCTGTTATAAACCATACACATGACCGACCAAATACTTTATTTCACCGTATCCACCATTTCGAGGCCATTATTAGGTGATATATCTCTTTTCATCACGAATGGCTCCACTAACTTGGTCCATTCCCACAGACGTATCCCACTCTGCTCTCCCTCGCATCCTGAACAAGCCTGTTTCTCCGAATAAATATGAAACACGCCAACTCTTCCCTATCGCTCCAACCCCGTTTAACCTTTCACCTTTCTCAAGGTCGACAGGGAGATGGAGAACGTTATCTCCAGCCTAAAAAATACACCCCAAGGAATCGCCATTACAATGTCGGGGGAGAGGGCCTTCTGCTGAGTCACATAGGTTTCGACACATCGATAAGTTACCCCACCGCATCCACGAGAAGAAGCATTCCCTCCTCCGAATCCATCCCCGAAGCACATAGGGAGGAAGGGGAATTGTGGTTATGGTGGGTTGTGGTTTGGTAAATTACCTTTTTAAGGTAAGTTTTAGACACCCTCTGACAGTTATTACGTTGTACTTAGCGCATGGAAATCTTCATGCTGGATGTAATACAGGGATGGTAACAAATTGCGGTTACAAATTTCAGGGGGATTTCATAGTCTCCTCTCGATAGTGATAATTTGTAATATATATATATATGTATATATATATATATATATATATATATATACAC
>LYUA01000038.1:316549-337710 GCA_002093875.1 Calopteryx splendens | reverse complement strand
TATATATATATATATATATATACACACACACAAATATATGTTTTGAACGGGGATGATCAGAGTAACTTTAAGCGAATGATCACTGATGCATTTACAGCTCCCGGTTCAGGCGAATGATTTTTTCACCGTGAATTTTTCGCATATGTGTTTTGAACGGTATTATATTTAGTTGTAAGTATTTATAATTCATTATAACTTTGGCTAGGTAATGAATTCATTGTAAATTTTGGTGAATTTAATTAACTTTATTGTGACATTTCACTCATTTAAAGGTAAAAGTGATCCAATTCATTGTAATTATGCTATATATTACTAATAACAGAAACTTCTACGTAATTTTTCAATGTCCCAATGCATTCCAAGATTCATATTCTCAGAATAAGGTCTAACAATTTTTCCATCATATACCTGAGTCTCCCCATCATCTGTCACTCTCTTTCGCTGCCTCGCTACCAGTTTGTCCGAAGTCTTATTCGCTCGATATTAAACATCCCGCAATGCGTCGTGTTCGTTTGTGTGTTTAAGCGCGTGTTGCCTGTCAAATTTTCGACTGAAAATGTCTCTCGCCCTCTACGTCTCTATCTCTTTTTCGCTCTTGACCAGAAGGAAGATAGATTTACGACTTTAATAGACGCAGGCAACTATCGCTTATTTTAAGGATTGCTTTAGCTGCAGAAGTTTATCCCGTTATCCCCATTAAATGGGAATCCGGTGAGGGCATGCAGAATGGAGTTATGGAAGAGAAAACTGTTAACTGGAGGAAATTGATCATGAAAGACTGATAGAATTAATTGGTGTAGGCAAAATAAAACAAAAACCTACGGAGATAACAAGAGAACTAACAACGATTCTTTTTCTCTATCCAGAAGGAAGGTTCTAAAAAAGCGTAAACACGAAAGGTCAAGCCACATTTTCTTCTGTTTAATCTTAATTTTATTTTTCTCCAATTATCGATTTAAATTTTAGATATAATGGATGATAACTATTTTTATAATTCCTATAAACTCATTGATTTTTTATTGAGCATGGAAATGAACCCTCTTAATAGTTAAGGATTTATTCCCAGCTCACTACATTTTCAAGTTATTGATAATTTTGATTCATGACATATTTTTCTTAAATGCTGCCTCTCACTCTTTTTAACGAAAAACATTTTTCAGGAAAGATCACTACTCCTTTTTTTGTCAACAATATTCCGTAGTGGAAATATTTGCAGCAAGGTAACCTCAAGTTAATATGAACGTGAAGCCATCAAGGCCAATGCCGAAATACACGTCAGTGTATATTAGCGTAGCAAATGTAGCGTTATACTCAGCGACTCATTGGACAATTGTCTAAATAAGCTTTTAAAATTATTGTGATGGTTCTAACAATCATTTCCTCGGTAAAAACCAACTGTCACTTTCGAGAAGGGATTTAGACCCTCATGAGTAACACATTGATATACAGTTAATGACAATTCGTATCACTGTCACAGGACGAACAAGCATGAAAGACAGATGAAAAAAAGTAGTTTAATATTTTCGATAAAATAAGAAATATCGGAATTTGAGTATTCCACGTTACGAGATTTGATTTATACTAGTTCATTATTCATCCAAGGCACCGCCATATTATTATTTTTTTAATCAATGGTAACCTACCGGTTAATGTAGGTTTCTGATAGACACCCTCTACAATAACCCTTTCTTCATTTCCGGATATATTCTTCCAGTCTTCATTCCATCCATGTTCTGATTAGAAAAGGAGGGAGAGGGAGCGAATGGGTCGTAATATGAACTACCCTCTATCCCTCTTCACCACTCCACGCAGCCCGCCCTGCATCCACGTTTCCTGCATTCTTTGGATTTCTCCCATTAGCCTTCTCTCCTCCCCTACCTTCCCAAAAGTTCTTCGCTCGCTTTCCTTTTCGTTCATTTCACCATTTCCATTTAATTTATAGAAGAAATAGAACTACCTACCGTTTATGTATAGTTATTGATAATGATGAACTTAAAAATTGTCAGGCTGTCAGGTGTAGAATGGAACTTTCAAAAAGAAAGGGATACATTTCCACGATAGATATTTTATACTCAAACCGCCTCTAAAACTGAATATTGTTTCGGTGAATGGGAGTGCTTAATGAAAATTTGAACCAAGTGGCCTCAAACCAGCCAATGGACCACGATGTTTACCGGCTATTAAAAAGATTATTGATTCAATTTGAGTTCCAAAGAACCAAATTACGCATAAGAGCATGGAAAACACGCGGTAATTCAATTTTCGATATTACGGGATATCCAGAGAATGGCTTCAGATAAAAATGAATGCCCAGCAGTCATTGGTGTTATTACGGCCTTTGCATTTGTATTGCCTATTAGCATAAATAAAGCCATACATTAATTTGAAACTTTAAAATTAGGAATGCATACACATAACAAAGGTTATAAAAAATACCGTGTCAACCTGCGTATAGTTTGACTTTTCCAAACAAAAGTTATGGGAAAAATTGAGGGTCGAACTATAAACGAGTATATACGGTAAGTTATTTGATATCAATTATAAGCTTATGTTTGAACTAACTCCGTAGATATTTTAATATTTGTGGAGATCAATGCGGGAACTTAATAAGGGTTGGAATGAAAAAATGAGATGGAATATGGGGAAGTCGAGATCAAACGGGCGCTATGGGATAGTACAACAGAAAGATTAATTGGACAAATATAATAGAAGATAGGATAAATAAGCAAGCTATAAAAATATGCTCAACAAATGCTGTTTAAATGTTGACCAGTAACCTATATCATCATAAAATGTTTTCTCTAAGCTGGAACACTACAGTGGGTATTCGTTAAAAATTGTAGAATAGTTATGTAAATGCAATCAGGAACTAAATAGCTCCAACTGGTTCCATAAATGCCTCTACAGTGGATTCTATCGTTACAGGAATATCAGTGGAATTTGCTTATCTCCAAATTGATTCCATCAACGCCAAATCAAATTTTACTACAGTTTAAGTAATTTAAGATGCCATCTCAGGCGTCAATCTAAAAATCATTGATATTCATGAGGATACAATAAACCAAAAAGTAAATTTTCAGACAATATCAAAGAATGATGTTCAAAATTGAATAAATTGAACAAAAGATTTCATTTTTAACTGGTCGAATCTTATATTAGAGACCCGGTCTTTAATTAAAATGTCTCCTAATAAATTCATAGGACCTAGCCATTACTCCAGTGGAGGAAATCATTAATTTAATAATTAATTTATATATTGAAGAGCTCTTTATTATAAAATGGAATTTCAGAGTATTCAATTTATTCTTTATCATTGAAATATTTTTTAGTCTTAATTTCGCTTTTTTGCGGAATGCGTCACGAATATTTAATCGATTAACAAACGGAAATAGTACGCGTAATAGGCAAAGATCTTAGCCTTAGTCAACTAGCTCACTTATGCCCGTTTACTCTCAGCCTGATGCTCATTTACATATCATGATAGTTTGACTATTGACATTTTTATGAGTGGATGAATCGTAGTTTATTTGGAATTCATGTTGTCCGGGTCGTACATTACAGAGATTTGTAGCTGTAGAGTTGTTATTAAAAGAGCCTATGTTATAATGTCGTTGGGCGGGAAGATAAGGGCTCAGCCGACTTTCTCCCAATTGTCACCGAAACAACCACTAAGGACGCACCTCAGCACGTTTAAAACCAAGGATCAGTTCGATCCAGGCGCACACACACATGCGTGTTTCCCCCCTACCCCTCTTCTCTCGGGCGTAGCGCATGAAGAGACCCATCCTCAGTCACGCCCGCCTAAAAAAATAAGACATGAAAAAAAGTAAGGTGCGGAATACAAAGGGAAATCCGACGCCTGAGGACACGTGCGCCCGCACTCCCCCTCCTGTATGAAACACCCCTCGCAGAAAAAAGTGCCAAAGGGGTGAGGAGGGTGCGAGAACATCATCCTGAACCTTCTTCCCGCAAAAACCACTCTTCAACGCCTCTCCAAACCCGCTGTTTCCCTGACGCCCTATTCCGTCAGCATGCATTGCCTCCCGATTCCCCTCCCCCCGCCAACTTCCCCTTTCCCTCAATCCCCTTGAATCCCACGGCCCACCAGTTCCACTTTCTCATACGCTCATCACTGGCTTCCTTCCCCCCCTATTTCCCAGGGAAAAGTGAGCTGAAACAGTCTAAAACGAGAGGAGGAAAATATAATGGATGTGTGCGCTATAAGATGTGAGATTCTTTTAACCCTTACAGTGCTAATCTGCGAAAATTACGTTTAAATAACTCCTTAATAATTACCACTTACACTTCAACTTTAATAATTGCATTCATGTTTCTGTTATGAATAGTAGATCTAACGGTTTATGATTGACGCACATTATTATGATAACTTGAAATATTCCCTTCACAATAGCTGAAAAAATATTTCATTAAATTCCTTAGTCGAATATTAAAATGATATATATTTTTTCCCTAAAAAATAATTTGATCTGTATTTCCTCACAATAATGTACATTTCCCAGTTAAAATACACCCTAATACAAAATTAAGAGCACACTATCCTATGAATGAAGTTTTATATATTGTAAGAAATTCATATTTAAATACAATTAAACACTTTTGTTCCAAAATAACTGAAAAATACAAAGCTTCCTTCAGAATATTTTATAATAAGGCACTAAAGTGAACAAAAAATTAAAAAAATAGGACAATATTAAAGGAACTGCGCCAAATAACGATTATTCACTCAATCTATTTTATTTCTGACTGAATAGGCATGGCAAATTTGAACAAATGATAATTTTTCACTGTTTTTACATTAAGCAGCCTTACAAAAGGTATTGCAGGCAAAAATTCGGCGTCAAATATCCCTGTTCAACTATAGGTACCAAAATTATAAGATCTGGGTTAGTGCGGATAAAAATTCGTTTTCACATAATAAATAATGTAAATCATGTTTTATATGGAATGAAATAATATTTAAGTAGTTAACTTTGTAATTTTTCAGAAATAAATTTTGCCTTGTTATGAAACTAATCTATAAAACTCAGAATAAAATTTTCCTGGAATGGCAGATTTGGTATCTAATTCTATGTGAGGTTACCCGCTGTCAAATTTCTGGTAATAATTACGAATTTAATAAAAGTTTGCATTCACTCGGGAGAATTTTGTGAGTGAAGCCACACCCCTTCCTTTTACTAGCAGAACATTGGCAGGAAGCCTCTATTTTTCTAATAACATTGGTTACCGTGAATAAAGACGAAATAGACTCGATAAAACGCGGACTGAAATATTCTGGGTACCTGGTGAAACGAGTCATCCTATTCTCTATCTTGGTAATACAGGAAATTGCTTTTTCCTCCACTTCTTTTCAACCAATCAAGTTTAGCTCTCGTCAAAATTCGATAAACCTTCCGGAGATTTCGTCCAATTGTCATTAGAATCGCATTAAAACATAATTCTCCGCATTTTGTTCTCCCCGCCCTCTTTCCCTGTTGAATAAACTAGATTCCCTCTTCTGAGTCCAATAAATCAGCGATTTCATCCAGAGCCTCGAGAGTTCTCCTATTCTTCCATTTTCTCCACGATTATTTCCAATCTCATCACATTCCCATATGCGCATTTATTCCGAACCTGAATCCCCTGGTCTTCTCCTTATTTTAGCATTTCAACTTCTAGCCCATTACACTTAGTTCCCCGACATCCCACGAACACCATTTCTTTCGACGTATCTCAGGATACAAGCATCTTTTCTTTCTCTGGGATGTAGGGGAAAATACTAAGGAAAAATGAAGTGAGCCTATGCGTAGGATTATCAATATTCTAGTAAGAATACGAGTTAGACTAATCAAACAGCAGAAATACCTACTGGTATACATATTAATCGATGCATGAAACATAAAGATCCCAATTTTTACGATGGCTGATAAAAGTTTCATACAAAATGTATATACCATTGCACGGAATGCTATTAAAAAATTAAATATTATGCTCGCATTTGTTTTCATTGACAGACTATGGGAATTTATGGTATAACAAGAATATTTACAGGAAAGTTAAAAAACTAATTAAAAATGTTCTGGGCTTTGATATTTACAGAGGCTAGTAAGTTTTAAATTGAGGGAGGGGAAACACTGCAAACTTGGAATAGGTGTACGGAACCCTAAAGGAAGAACGGAAATATGGCGTTACGAAGGTAATCCAAGAAAGCTATCAAATATGTTTTCAGTTATTCTCAGCTATGACTTACGTTTCATTAATATATAAATGGGAGAGCCAGTCAATAAATGAAGTACCTACTTTTCCCCTATGCCATTGATTGCACTCTGCTGAAATTATAATATGGCGGTGATTTTCCATGCCACATTTCAATCACGATGGGTGATCTAACTTATATGCCTTAGGTTGATTAAAAGTGTATTTTTGCATGTAAATTCACCACTAATCGGAATTTGATCGACTTTATTACTTCTCAACACGCATATAGATACAATTAATATTCTGGTGTACCATGTATTTGGGGAACGACGTCAATTTTGATAATTAATCTCTCTTCCATCGAATGCAGGCAGTTAACAAGAGGTTGTGTGAAAAATATATATAAGTTTTATTTTTTTATGCGGTTGAGCACATATATCCCAAACAATTCCAGATAGTAATATATCTCGGGAATATATGTTATATAGTTCCCAATTGTAAAGATCCTCCAAATGCACTACGGTAATTCCAAGGGAGGAAAACACGAGCATAAAAGAGGAATAAAATGAATCTTAGGGAAGGATTTTTGTGTTACCGCACGGAATTCAGGTTTTCCATCAAATTTCTTGCTCCCCTGCAATTCAGCTTTTCTGTAAAAAATTATTTTCATATTTTTCTATGAGGCGGATCCACTTCTTTACGACTAATAAAGTCTTACTTCACATCACAATCCTGCTTGCAGTTTTGAATACTTATGAACTAACTTTTTCCAATTCAACGGCCCAAATTGTTATTTATTTATTTAAACCTAGAAGTACTCTAATTAAATCACATAGAACTGCGTAAATAAGGTTCCATCGATAATTTCGTCACAAACAAGTGATGGTTGTAGTTACCAAAGTTACTGTCCAAATCGATCCAAATAACTTGAAGGAGAAACATTTTCTTTTGAAAAGAGCTCATCTTGAAACGCATCACCAAATTGCCCTTTATGACGATGGCACACATTAAAATTGTTTACGAAATGAGTCGATTAAGTATTTTTTTGATCACAATATTCTTTTAGGGTGCACGTTGATTTTAAAAATTTTTCAAAACCTCTTTTATTTCATTTCATTTACCGGAAAAAACGAAAGCAGCACCAAAAAGTAGTTGAAAGAATTCTGAAAAAAGGATAAGGGAATGAGTGGAGTAGAAGACAGGTGGAAAATATGTATTATGAAGGGATAAGGAATGGTGAAAAGGAACAATAAAAGGAAAAGGAAACCATTCGAAACCAGATTTTATGGGAATTGAATGAATGAAAAGAAACGTGAAGAAAATTGAGGCAATAAGGTCCTCGAGAAATAGGAAGCCAAAACATTAAATTTGGAGGGTATAAACCTGAGTCGATGTTACAATTTACCTGTTCAGGAAAATTTTTAGACGGGTGAATTTTTAGTTGGGTAAAGATATAAGAAGAAGAATTTCCTTGCAAATGCAAATAAGCTTTTACAAATGAGAGGGAATTGATGACAAAGACATTAGATAAAGATGTAAAGAAGAGATTAGTGAATACGTTAATTTGGAGCGTGGTTTTGTATATCTCGAAAAATTAGTCGTTTAGATAAGGGGACAATAAGTTGAAGGCTTTTTAGATGTGAGTGTGGAGAAGGATGGAAAGAGTGAAATGTAAAGGAAACAAAAGAAGTTCTGATCATGGTATGGGAGGAGAGAATGCTGCGGGGAAAAATCTAATGAGGCAGGGAAAGTAGATACTGGGCGTATTGAGTAGCAATGACCGGGCAATAAAGACCGTGACAAAGGAGAAAGTGGGATAAGAGTGAGAGAAGGAGGAAAATATTAGGTATATTGGACGGAATGAAGGGTGACATGAAGCATACGGAATTTAAGAATGGGTTATAGTAGTGTAGGTTGTTGCGACCTAGTGTCGTGTTAATCGTGTAGCAGTGGTCGCCATCAGAAACCCACCCAAACAGTTAAAACTACCATAAATAATAATCAAGAGTAGACGAAGGCTTGGAACCGTACCTGAAAGCTCTTATTCATTCTTATAAACTTTCAAAATACCTCCCCAATAGACTCAAACTGTGACGTAGTAAAAAGACGCGTATATCGCTGACAGCCAGAACAGTACAGAACTGACGGGATCAATAATGCTTGCTTAATTTTAAAACCATGATATTTTGACGTTCATACCGGGATTTAACGCAAAATTATTACGTTTGAGTGGCCGAATCAGTAAAATGAAAACAATAAGAGTTACCTTCATCCTTTTTACTGATAATCACGGTTATGATCATGCTAACGAGGGAGAAGCACTTTTTTTCAGTTACACAAAATGTTATACGTAATCTTTGATCTACCCTGCGGGGACTCCCCGAACCCTCGCTCCACCCCTGTGAACCTTTCCGTCCGCCGCGGGTGGTGGCCCAAACCACATTGAAGCCAAGCGGCAGATGTCCTCACGACCTCTCAGCCAGTCTTACCTTCCTCCTCCTCCTCCAACTCCAGAATGGCAGGCGTTGTCAGGCAGCCCCTATCCCGCATTGAGGTCGGAGGGGGTGAAAGAAAGAGGGGCGCAAAGTCTTTTTTCCCGCGACGCCTTAGAGAGTTAGGTCTCTGCCTCCGGCGGAGTTGTTTTTCGCAGTCGCAGCAGTACTCAAGCAGCGGAATGGACCCTAATGGCTTTTTAAATCAACACAATCCTTCCACGGAGAATACAGTTCCGTTTCTTCCCATCCGTTAAGCTGCAAACGTTTTTGTTTCCTTTCGCCAAGTCAAAAGCATAAATAAACTTCAACGGAAGCTGTTATTGACAATCTTCTTTTGTAAGCGAAATTTTTTACAAGTTATACACTGGTGAACTGGCAAAACTTAAATGGGACAGAACTAATAGAGCAACTCACTCCTTGGATGTGTACAACGATGATATTTACGCAATAATCACACAATGAAAGTTTTTTTCACTTTCCTCTAACCACACACGATATAGCGGCGGGGATGTGCTTGAATATATATATATATATATATATCCTTAGTTTTGCCACAGCGACCACACGCAAGAGGGTAAACCAATAGGAAAACCGCCGACTTCTCTTCCCTACACTTTCAGGTATGGCACGCACAAGCAACGGAGAAGAACCACATCAGCCGCACTCTCCGAGTGACACTTACTCCTCTTTGCACTTTCACTCTCATGCCTGGGTGAAAAAAAATAATACGCTAATGCTCAAACGTGCAGTGTCACCCTGGAAGTGACCTCTCGGGGAAGGACGCCCTCCGTCGCTCCAGGAAGACCGGCTGCCCGAGTCACGAAGACACTACTCGAACTCGCAAACTGCGGATCACCCCGCGACCTATAAGCCGGTCGGACCGACGAACGGACTCGGGGCGGCCGACACGCACCCGCGAGCACTCTGAAATGGCCCCAGGAAAGGGAGATGGGGAGGGGGAATCTGTTTTATCTGTCAGCTGTCGCCGTAGTCATGGGTCGAGGGAGCGCCTAAGGCAACCACTCGGTGGGACGGGAGGGAACGGAATACATATCCCTCCTACCAGCCCGTCGGTTGAGGCTACTTTAGGTGGCTTGGGGGTGGGTGAAAAAAATTAACTTGGGGAGGGGAGAGGCGAAAGGGGACGAATAGGGAGGGACGTGGTGAAGAGGATTGGCGACGAAAAGGTGCCCCCTTCCCCTCATCTCTCTTTTCATCCCTTACCCCACCACCGCAGTTTTCGAAATGAAACGGAAAAGCGGCGCACCATAAAGGGTGAGCGTACCCACGGACTCCCAGGGACCCTTGGGGAGGTGAGCGTGGAGGGAACGAGCTTCGGGTGAGAGTGGTCACCTACGAAAAGGGGAGGGGAAGGTCACAAGAGTTTAGGGTGGAGAGAGGGAAAGGAGACGGGAAAGCGGAATCGGCTGAGACACGGAAAGCCATGGTGTCAGTTCCGCACTCGGCAATATATGCCGTAACCCAAAAGCTAATACATTTTCCGTATTGTTTTAGATCCGAACAATAGAGATAAACCATAAATTGAACAAATGAAATATTTCTTAGATAATATGGTCGGATTCATTCAACTTTGGCCCATTATTATAGTTTATTGCATTTTTGGTCACATAAGTTTTGTTGGTTAATACTGTGTTAATTGAATTTGTCAACAGCACTAATGGTGCTAACTTAGTTGATATAATGCTAAGGGACTAAATCAAAGGTTTGCTTCACCCACGGCGTCTTCATATTTTGAATAGTATTAAGTACTTTATGCATTAAATAGGCATAGCAAACCCATAAAAACATGAGTATCGTACCACTTGTGTGTTTAGCTGAATAGAGGTCAATGGGAGTCAATATCTCTCCCAAATTACCAACTGTGCTAAATTTTCTACTAATTTTCCGGAGTTTTGCTTGTGATAGATTGGAACAAAAAATTAATTCGAAGACAAGTGCACATGAATTACTTCACTTATATTTACATAGCACATTGCGATTTTCTTAGCTGGATCAACATTTTGAATATGGTATTTGGATTTTAGTAGCCATTAAGAATATAGCAATAAATTTGACTGAAAATCATTTTATCTATGCTAAAACAGCCTATTATTATCATATTAATTAGCTTAAGATATGCATTCTCGTTTCCTAAACACTTCTTTCTTAATTTCAGCGACGCACCAAAAAATAAAGAGCTAATAAATAATATTATTAAATAATATATAAAGTAAAATTAGCAAAAAAACTTGAAGATTGCAAGCAGAAAATGAAAACCTGGGTACTAAGAACTTCCAAGCTTGAAGAAAAAAGGAGACAGCAGGATTGAAAGTTAGGACGTAAAGCATAGTGTTTACGGGAGACGTTAGGAAAAGCTTCCGGCTGGGCTTCTAGACGCTGTCGGAAGCTTATCCGTCGATCCACCACTGGGACCGGAAGCCGGCCGGAGTCTACCACTAGGGGGTAACCAGGAGACGAGGGGAACGGGGTATATTGGGGTCAAAGGGTTATATAAGGGTGAGGAAGGAGGAGGGGAGAGTAATGGCTTTTGGGGTTGGTTGTTAAGACTGCGGAAGCTATGGGTGGAGTTATTATGGGACGGGCACGCGTATTGGGTGATTGATATCGAGTGAGGTCACCCTACCGAATTTCGGGGAGAAACCTGGAGAAGTGAGGAAGGGGTAAGGCCCTCTGAGGGGGAGCATACGTCAAACGTCTGATGCCAGAATAACCACACTCGCGGGAATATGTTTTTCAAGAAACTAGTGTAGCGCTCCCTCTTTTAGGTCAACATCACATTTCTCTCATTAATGCACCTCAGAAACCGGCATTCACAATGGTTTATACACCAAGACGTGATCCACATATTCCGATGTTCTGTGAATAGAAACTACATGAAATATCTCAAGTCTTCAAACTACCGTTTGCTTAAACGATGTACACAGTGTTTCTTATGATATAGGGAACATATGTGTATTATCTTTGAAGGGTAAAATAGTAATTTGTACGAACCAATCTGTTAATAAATTTCTAATCATTGCACTGAAATTATTCAAAAACGTGATATTAATGTGAAGATGAATTTCAATTAAGTACTTGAATACATCATGAAAAGATACCCTTGTTTCTTTTCAATACTATATCTGGGAGTAATAAATGTTTCTGATTAACAATCTCTACTGCTTTTTCGATACAAGTTTAAAAATAGCGTCAATGTCACAAATGAAAGCAATAGAATGACACTTTAAAAAAAATTAGGCCATTGCAGCAAATATATGCTAAGCCGATGATATAACAGCAATACTTTTGTGCAGTATTTTATTTCAAAAAAAGCAATGATAGAAACAAAACTCATTAGGTATTATCTCTCTCTGTAATCAACTCGAAAAACCGACTCTTTTATACTAATCATCTACCCAACCATCTGCTATTTCTTTCATCTGTTAGAGTTTTAACCTCTTCTTTGAATCTCAGCAACAAAATGCTACATTAGTAACCCCACCTGAAAATAAAATTCCCTTCCCTTGTAAGTCAGTGAGTAAAGGTGTGAAAATATAGTTCCCTTGAGAGAGGGAAGGAGAGAAGGAGGTAGCGTTCGTCAGGATTAGCAACGCTGGCTGACCTTTTATCTCCATTTGCGACTATGTAAATAAAATATGCTTGTGAGGATTTATTTGAAAAGTTATCTGAAATATCAGTCTTGAGTTTACTACTAGTAAGAAAGGCAAAAATCGCTTAGTTTGTAGGGCTTCTGATTCACAAAATCTTCATGTGCTACATTTTCCGTTATCCCACTCAAGCACTGTACAAATATTTACGTAAAATTTACTCCTTTGGTACTTTGAGGTAAATAATTTAGACTGCGTCGACTTCCAATCTCATTTATGTTAAGGGATATCTTTTGATTAATTTCAGCTTCCAGTTTTACAAAAGATTAAGTAGTATCTACCCATCCTTTTTAAAAGAGAGCCGAAATACTTCTTTCAAAATATATTTAAAGTGAAATCAAAAAACTGGGGGGTGCTTTTAATTCCGCTCAGACTGAGAAACAGAAATAACGCAAAATATGGTGAATCTTTATTAACTTATCATTTTTATGATTTTTACTTTCTCCGTCATACCGGTGACAAAGTCAGCTTTCTACGAAAGTGAAGTTATTAGTTGTAGCTAACAGTTTTAGTTACGCCAGCAACTAAGGTCGTTTTGCACCAAATATCTACCACAGTAACTAACTAACCGCGAAACATTGATGAGGAAATAATTTCGGAGCAAAAGCCTTTGCTGCTGTAAAATTTTCAAACCTTTCGGATTCAGAAAAACTTCGTCTCTACCTTCTAGAGAGAGAGAGAGAGAAATTAAATATTTACCTCCTTTAGTGCTTGATCAAAATTAAAAAATGAATTTAAATTTTAAAATCCCTACTGTAGGGTATGAAGTGCACCTGGATAATATAAAAACGGTAACACTTGAATAATATCCTCTTCATCTTAACCGAAAATTACTTTAAAAATTAAGCTTATATTGTGCAAAAATAGAATCATAGAAGTCTTTCATCCTAGCCAGAGGAAGAAGGGGGCATCCGAGAATAAAAACACCCAACTGCCTTGAGTACCCTTTCCTCATAACCCGCGCTCTGTAGCTGAGACTCTCGGGTTATCTCAAGGGATTCAGCCAATATCAGAAGAAATCAATAGGAGCGAACGATAATATTCTCCCTTGTCCATATATCAGGGCACATCCCATCACATCACACTTATGCCGCTTCATTTATAAGCGCAGGCCTAAAATTCCAAAAAGTACCCATTGGAATGACGCAAACCATGACATGAGTTAACCCTGAAATAAATTTATTTTAGTGGACCAATATCCAGCATCTGTATTTTAACAGATATTAAATTTCAAGCGTTCATAATACATTTTCAGGTAGATTTGTTTCTCATAAGGAGAATAACTTTCCCCATTTTATTTCATCATACGAACTACAAAAAATTTAAATTGATTCGGAAATGTTAGCAGTAAATACTTTATTTATCAGAAATGAATAGAAGGGACTTAGGTTTCAAAGTTGTCTCACGGAGTTGACAATTTATTCACTGTGATCATTGACTAATAAGAAATGTGGGTTTATTTATTATTAGTTTTTATTTCTGAACTCAATGGTCCACAATCAACCACCAGTACACAATTACTATAATGAATTATTTTAAGTAATTAATGTTTTACGGAATAGCTTTCTTTGTACAAAATTTGGTTTAATCTGAAAAATCACATGCAGTTATATTCATTGTCATCTATTTACGAATCACAGATTAAAAAGGCGTTTTATAAAGCTCATAAAAACTTCTTGAGGTAGGATTAACTAATTTAAAAACAATTCCCAATAAGGCGGAGCATATCCCAAGAAAATTGACTGAATACTTATAGAGCCATAAAATTGAAAACGTTGGAGGCATAAAATCAATATTTCATAGCATCCATAACTAAATAAAAAAAGAATTGATTGTTATAGCACTATACACCTATCACTTTGAGAGCTGTAAGTTTTTGCTTACGAAGCTCAAAAACATTTCGGAAAATTAGGACATTTTATGGCATAGGCACTTACATCGAAAGCGATGACACTTCATACGCCTGGGATTGGTCGTTTGAGCATCGTTCTCTATATCTTCCATTACTCTCCCTAATAGGCAGAAACTTGGTATTAGCGACATTGCGAGGATACATCGTTTTTAGCGGCAGGCTTTTAATTGCTTTAAGAGCCCTTTAATCTGCCTAGCAAACACTCTTTTGAAGCGATAAGGCAGATTAACAGCGGCTCTATCTTCCGTGTAAATCACCTCATAAGACATTAACTTTAAAATACTCGATAGCATCACCTAAGGAGCTCACAAAATGTGAATTTATTACTAAAAATAATTTATTTATCTCAAATTGATAATTTCTCGGATATTTTATTATTTATTATGCAAATTTGTGGGGGGAAATGGCCAATGGCCAACATAAAAAATAAAAATATTCGCTGTAACGGCGGTATGCTTGAAATACCGGTTTATTTTTGACGTAAATTTCATGGAATGAATTGGATTAATTTAGGTTAAAAAGACTAAACTATAACTTCAGCCCAGTTCAGGGAAAAATAAACAATAGCGACCGTCCATTTCCGTTCGTTTTACGAGGTTGCCCAAAACGATCGTTGGACGTCGACTACACCCACCCAACATTTTATGTGAACAGTTGTACCTACTAGCATTTATTTATTTTCACGTGCCTTCGTTATGTCTCTTTCGGACGTAAAATGCGCCCTCGCAATAAAAACCGGAAAAGGTGGGTCGTCGAAATTTCTAGATCGCACTGAAGGGTATTTCAGGGCACGCGAGTACAGGAGGATGGATATGTGGGACTAGGGGCCACTGTAATGGGGTCATTCCGGGGAGAATACTTGAGGGTGAGTTAAATGAGGTGGTGGTGGTGGGAGGTGGGGCAGCAGAAGGGTCGATAGGGTAAAGGATAAACGATTGAAAGCCGAGGCGCGCGACGAGGCTCTCCCTTTTCGTTTGCGACCCTTGAGCCAACGAGAGGAATGAGTTTCAAAAGTAAGGGCTGGGGATTCATCGGGTGACCTCTCTCCTCTGGCAAGCGTCCCGAGCAATTGACACCCCCTTCCCACATTATCTCATCGCCATGAGTAAAAAGATCTGGCACACTCTTGCTTTTATTTTACTACTACATTCCAGGACAGAAGGAACGAAGAGACGTTGGCGGGTTGCACCTTCCTATTCCAACCCCTACTAAAGTCAATTCTCTTCGTTATCACCTGTTATAAACCAACTAACTTCCTTTCAAAACACTGAAATACTTTGAAAAAGGTCTGAATGCAAGAAAATTGATTCATAAGTTTTTCCATTTGTGGCATATGGTGCATGAGATGGAAATATACGAGTAGTTTATGCATAGTAGCGCACATCCTTACTTCAAAACCTGCCCACACATTACAGTATTAGGTTCTCTATTTACAGAAGAAATTTAATATGTGACTAATTTTTCTTTCTGCTGCATTGTGCACGCGCATTGGATAATTTAATGCAGCCAAAAAGAAAGAACGGAAAGGTCACACGTTTAAGCGGAAAATCCTTATCCTATATGCACTAAAATTAGTTTTATAGATCGAATAAGTAGGTGTGGCCTTTATTTAATTTACTAATAAAAATACTAAAAAAATAATAATTGAGTCACTTACTAAAAAAAGTAAGTGACTCAATATTTGGGCAATTTGTGTTAGTCTGAAAAATTGTATGCCTAATTAAATTAAAACCTAAACGCACTGTTTCACACTTTCAAAATATTGAAACTACAACGGGTTTCAACTACTTAAGGCATCATTAGGCACTTGATGATGGTGTAAATAGCTAAAATGCGTTGTTAGTCCAATATATTTAGGGTAAAAGAGAATTTTAGTTTTAATTCAATTATGGCTACCTTCCACTACGTCTCGCCGAATACGGTTGCCTTCAATAATGCCTGTTTAAATATACCTGAAAAACTAAAAAAATCCAAATAATTATATGAATAATAAATTTTAGGTGCATTTTTCGCATTTTGCATTAGCTCTTTCATATTTTCAGTAATTTAATCTTTAATGTAAAATCAATTTTTCAAATATTTCAAAACATCACATTATAAGACGATACATTCACGTGAATAGGCAGCGTATTAATACTTTGGGAAGTCCATCTCCCATATTTCAGTATTGTGAGGGTTCTACCTTCACATACCAAACCAACCTTCGGGTTAATTACTGTGGTTGGTTATAATTTGACGTAAAATACATGAAATGTAAGACAATCAAATGAAAAAAAATAATCAGAAGCTAGAGCTTGTAAGGTGTATTTCTATTTGTTATATTTATGTGTTAAATTAAGTTGATGATTTATTTTAGAGGGCATGTAAAATGATTCATAGCTTTGAGATTATTCAAGATAGACAATCCTGATAGCATTCTTCCAAAAATCGATTACTTAAAGTTTCAAAAACCTAAAATCTCATAATACGATTTTTTGTTTTTAAGCCAATATTATGGACTATTCTTTGTAATCTATCGATCCATCCAGTCTCTATTCGATCTTCATACATTGAAACTCGATTTAGAAGCCAAATTGCACTAAAATGTATAAGAAAATTCCGAAAGACGTACATCTCACATTGGAAGAAGTTGTCGAATCGTGCATTTTAATTCTTGAAGCCCATTTCAACATGTGAATAATTTCGATTTCAATACAAAAATACAGCCGTAAGTGATTAAACTACACCTTATCATTCTTTTGGGAATCTGGCATCATTGAGTGACTCTAATAACTTGATATATGTCATTCAAATCGAATTTTTTCTTCACATCACTCACGTTAGTCGTAATTCAATACTTTTCACATTTGATTTTTTTAACTTCATTGTTTTGTCCTAGAGTCTTGGTCCTTTTTTATTCTTCCTACCCCATATTCCACCTGCTCAGGAAATCCATATCCCACCAAGGTGCTAGAAGAATCACAAATTTTTCTAGATTCTGATTGTTGCTCTTAAAATGTAGGTATTGAATGAATTCTCATAACGAATTATCGTAAATATATTAAATTATTATGGAATAATTGTATACTTATTTGCCTAAGTCAACATTTTCTATGGTCAGCAATACCACAAAATAATTCAACTCTATAATAATTTAGCTTGCTCCTATCTTCAGTTCCCTTTTCAGTTCCATTAGCGGGACGCGTCTCACTGGTTGGGAAACACTGTTCTAGCGGATTGTAAAAAATCAGGCGATGCCTTGAAAAATCCCACCAGTAAATTAAGGTAGTTTGTTTTTCTCTAAACCAGAAAACTGGCGGAAACCGTAGGAGACACGATGAGAGGAGCTGACATCCCAATGTGTTCATTTCTCATTTGGACTTAGAAAAAGGTTAGCTCCCACTTTAACTCTTAAAACACCTTTAAAAATTGGTAACAGTTGAGACCATGTAGTAATAAAAAATAAAACGATCCTACACCTTTGCAAAATTTCACAGATCCTTAGAAAGTTATCGAGTTTCGCTTCACATGGAGTATTTTGACCGTAAAATGACCCTTTGGAAGAGAAAAATGGGTTGTGTAAAAAATGGAGCATGAATTATCTAGAAGGCCGCGCCGTCCTATACCATTTCCTTTCTGAATCGAGAATGAATTGACTGTCAAAGGAGACTCCTGCAAAGAGATATATTCCATTATAGGTCAGACGCATGTCGTCAACTTTCATCGAAGCATGGTGATATAAGTCGACGTATTATGTCAGAAAGTCAGTCAGCTCGCACCCAAAAAAAATACGTTTAATAGTTAAACGATGCATTTAAGTCGCTAAACAAGCCTCGATCAATTCCACAAGATCTAGAACCACAGGAAGTGGAAAGTTAGAGTTGAAAAAAAAACGATTATTTATATCATGAGGAATTAATTTCATAATTTTCTGGGATTATTCCCATCGAATCTAGTCTAACATACTTAAAAAATCATTATTACGTCAAATTAAAATGAATTTCATCGACTTCTTCTTGATAAAAGTGTGTAACCAAAGGCCAGGAGGAGACTAAGCAACATAGATATAAAATGTTACGAGATCCTGGAATCCATGTTTTTGAGCATGCACAAGAAGGTATTCCCCAGGCACAAAAGAAATATTGCTGCTAGTTTCTCCAACGCCGACCTCGATAGACAAATTATATTTCGTAATCAGCATAGAACCATAATTGGCACAATTGTATCGGGCATTGTGACCGTATATAAACCTTTCAATTTTGCAAATGGAAACAAAAAAGTAGATACACCTTTTCAACCTTTTCAGTAAATTTCTGCATTTATGGTATTATTATATACAGATATACAGATTTCGGATTGAAATGTTGGTGGTGAAAAGAAACCACACCTTAATTGCGGGAGAAAAAAAATATATTGAATGAAATTATAGTCTCCAAAGTTAACATTCTTTTCCTATTGTTTCCAGAAGCAATGTAAAAGCAAAGCATCACATGCTTTATTTTCCCTGTCATTCATGATGGAAAGATACTACGGGATAAATATGAAGATAAAATGGACGGAACGAATGAATAACGTGTTCTGGGTTAAATAAATTCTGTGTTAAATAAATTCTTATTTAACACAGAATAATTGAATTAAGAACCCTATGGAAATCTCTGTAAAAGACAAGGGATAAACTCTTCGCGAATATTTTTTGTACTCACATAAGGTGATTATGGAAGACTAGCAACATAAAATAATGGAAGACTAAAAAGTGATAATTATGAAAACATAATTAGCAGATAGGCAAAGGCACTTGATATTCATTACTCATAAATTAAAGACAAAATTTAAATGCAAGAAAAAACAGTAGGAAGTGTGTTCTTAAGTAATTATGTCATTTGTCGGCGTCCAAAACTCGCAAATCACCCATGAATTTTGCCCGGTTTGCTATCATCCATGGATTTTTTGGCTCAATCAAGTCCATTTGTAAGTGTTAGAAAATTTTTACCATCAAATTGTGGAAAAATACCATTTTCCTAAGCGTACAGTCGGCATATACAGGTCCAAAGATGCTGACTAAAACTTCGGGGAAACTTTAGTCCAACAAGGCTAAAAAACGTGGGAGCAACCCGAAAACCCAGAATTCATTTGATATTCACCGCGGAAGTCTTCGGAGTAAGCTAGATTATCGTTTATGACTATTTAAAGTTACTTGTAAAATAACGAGGATGTGAAATAGACAGAAAAGCAAGAATAAAAAAATACTATTAGGTAAATGTTATTTATGTAAAATAAGGGGGAAGCTTTGAGGCTTAACTTATTCTTTCCATTTATGCTCCGAGTCCCTCTGGTCGGTATAAAAATAGCGATTTCTCTCCAAATATAATGTTTAAACAGTGTAGGATGGCAATGGAGGAAAATGAA
Organism: Calopteryx splendens; assembly: GCA_002093875.1. Taxonomy (NCBI): domain Eukaryota; kingdom Metazoa; phylum Arthropoda; class Insecta; order Odonata; family Calopterygidae; genus Calopteryx; species Calopteryx splendens. Next base: position 318,055 of record LYUA01000038.1, on the reverse strand, counting down.
TTGAGAAGGAAAGAGAAGAAAAGAGGGAAGTAGAGAGGAAGAATAAGAAAAGAAAGAGAAACATGGAGCCAACGCTTAAGACAAGAGGGGAATGAATACTGTCAGTTTCAAGGGGTATCAGAGTGAAAATCACGTGCTATTGCACATGACGCATTTCCCTAAGACTCCAGTCACGCATTTCACGAGAAAAACGGCAACGAGGGCGAAAGCAAGAGAATGAAACTGCCTTAATTTCATCGAACGAGGTGATCCGGCCAACAACACTCCCCCTCTCGCAAGGCAAGAGTTGGGACTCTTGCGGGAGGGGTTGAAGGCGCGCGGGGAAGCACAAGAGATTGCGAGGGGATGAAGAAGGGGGAGTTTCCCCTAGGGGACGGGAGAGTTGCTCCCGGAGGCCGCGAAGGGGGTGGAGTCGCTCGAGGGAGGGAAGTCCATACGGGTAGGCCGATGCTGCCATCTACCCCAGGAGAGCGCGAGCTCCTCTGGGTGGAAGGCGCGCGGAAAGGAAGGTGGGCGGGGCCGTCGTCGAAATTACGAAGCGCGAAAAGCGCTTCAGGTATGCTCAGCGATTCTAGAGTGCAAGGGTGCGAATTCTGGAAGGAATTTCAATCGTCAAGCCTCGAAAATATCAAGGCACTGACGAGACGTAGCCTTAGCAAAACCCGATTTTTGTATGATAACACTTTATACGCAGAACCTCGAAGGAAAATTAAATTGTTTTTTTTACGAGCGAACCCCAGAAGCTCTAATTAAATTAATTGCTTATTATTATGGGTATGTGCCGCTAATATTTTTCATTAATTTACAATGTGATTGGTAATTTTAAATTTTGGCACCCGTGATAAAACAGCAAAAGTACTCCCAAGGCTTTTTTTATCATTGTACTCAGCGTCAGAATTAGGTGATAAGAAGCCATATTCCAAAACATTCCTCCTCTGCGGCTGGAATCGAACTTCTCCTCTGGATCGTCAAAAAAAACGAGTTGGTATTCTACAACGCACCTCTTACTCCATATCATACGTCATCTCAACCTCTACTCCCCACCTCTAGGTATTCTAGAGTTCGAACCAAGTAAGCTTCAAACCGGCCTCCCCTATATGGAGGAGAGAATTGGTCGTGGTAACGACCTGAACACTGATCAAAAATAATGGTGGACATTTTGATAACATCTGTTGGCTGGAAATAATGCTTTGCTTCTTCCCATAACATAAACAATATGGCACCTTTTTTCCTATAACAAGGATTTGCCATACGGGATAGTCGTGATACAGTATAGAGTATAAAAGTGAAGAGGGATTTATTTTCAGATTTGATTTAGCAAAAATGCCATTATGGATGTTATGCAATTGATATCAATATCTGGTGAAGATATGGATGCAAGAAGTCAATGAATTTGATTTCGAGTTTTTGGAGATTTAAATATATTTTGGCTAGTGAGATATTCCGGTAAGTTAATATTTACATATGCGAAAAATTCACAGTGAAAAAATCATTCGCCTGAACCGG
>LYUA01000038.1:258702-293842 GCA_002093875.1 Calopteryx splendens | reverse complement strand
TATATATATATATACATTCATACACACACACATATATTTTACTTCAATGAATCTCTCCCCTTCAATAAGAATCATCTTTACTGAAAAGCATACCTTGCTTTCATCATCGATATTTTAATAACCAATCACATCTCTTCTTTAATCTTTATATCGCACCATGGTATATACTTTTACGCTTGTACCCTCGTTATATGAATTATTCTCTCCCGGAAAACACTTCCTTGGAGATCATAAAATACTCTAACGCTTCATTCAATTCCTAGCTCAGGTATGCATCGAAGTTATGTTTGACTCCTTAAGAAAAAGTCTGCCTAATAGTAATCAATTACCATATCTATAAAACGGCGTTTATTTGAGGAAAGAATAATTAACTGGTCTTTTATCAATCGCAATTCAGCTACCAACCTTGGAAATAAACAATATTCATAAAAAAATGGTAAACTCAAATAAATTTACATCCACTTCTTAGTAAAAATATATGCGTTCCAATAGAAAAATTTGCAAGGACATACAGATTTAGGGATAAAAGGAACAAGAAAAATATATGAGACTGTGATAGTAGTAGGTAATTTGTAATAATGTGTTACGTTAAGTAATATGTTGATAGCTGCATGATATAGATTCATAGTTGTTAATAAAAGGATGATATTTCCTGCATTTATAAATTTAGTATAAAAAATGTAGATTTTCCATCTTTCAAATTTGCGAAGAGGTTTTAAAAAAAGTATGCGTTTTTGGATATTTACTTTTAATTAAGGGACTTAAGAGTGAATTCGTTTCACAATAATTCCACTAACATCTATACACAAAAGAAATATGCATGCTCAAGCGTTTTGAGTTTCACAACAAAGAGCTTTTTGGCCATAATTCTTGTTTAATACACTCTAAAGGGTTATAAATCCTTCACGCTTGGACTAAAAAAATCATGATTAAACTTATGTGACAAGAAACTCCAAGATCAGTGCCTGACGAAGAATTTAACTGAAAAATAACGCCTGCTGTTTGCATGATACTTCCCGCTAGTGAAATAAGTATTAAAAGTAGCCGACATTCACGGGGCTACCATGGAAATAATAATTTAACCACCAAATATAATTTTAAAATTTAACACCCCTTTGAGGAAAATAAGTGACCAATTTCCTTCTTAATTTGAAAAAAATATTTTTTGTAACGTTTTTAAATGTAATGTTCATTTAAAAGCAAGGAAATGGTCATTGCTACTTTTTGCATTCAGGAGTGAAATAAGCATTAAGCATTTTTTCATTTTTCAAAGCCAATTTAAATAGTTTATCACGGTAACCTGGACATTTCAGCCGAAATTAACATTCTTTTACGTAAGATATGAGGCCAACTAGAAAGTTTCTGTCGTTTAGAAATAAAGACTACGAAAATCATATTTAGATGATATTTTTTTTATTTTTTTTACATAAAATTACATTTGTTTCCTCTTAATTATCGCCGATGGTTAAACATTTGTCACAGTGTAAAACACATTTTTCGATTCCTTCTCGATAGACCTCTACCGCCAGATTTTCCAACCACTTTGTCATAGTACGTTTAACATTAGTGGTAAACTCAAAACTTCAATGCTGTCTAGCCTCTAACCATCACGCCCCTTAGCAAGTCAATTTAGATTGATATGGTTGAGTAAAGCACTGATAATATTTTCACTCGACTTCATTTGCAATTCCGTGAACTCCTCATGAAATGTAATTGAAGTAGTAAACGGTGGAAACAAAGCCTGGAAACATGACGCGTGAGGCCACAACATCGTAGTTTTACGATATGCATTTGTTTTCAGGAAATGATACATTAAAATCGCGAGTATTTCCGGAAGAAGTAATTGTTCTAGGAAATAATTTGCCCAGCTACTCAGCGGAGAGAGATAAAAGCAAATAATTTTTACTTAGTACTAGTACTACAAAAAAGTACCTAACATATTGCTGATTAAATATTACTACAGAGATATTTTTCTCGATGTAAAACTTGCCATTAGAATTAACGGATTACTTTTTATTAATCATTTTGAAATACTATCTTATGTCTACCTCACTCTTGTTGATCACATAATTTACCACAGCCAAATTTTTTGGGAACGAGGAATTTAAAAAAAGACACTATTTGATCTAAATCGTCTTTGTAACTCAGGAAGAAGGGAGTGGGGGCTCTACGCCACGTGACAAAAGAAGAATTAATGTGAGATTGGTGGGTGGAGCGTAGCCTCGGAAAATTTCAGTTCTCTTTAAACTTGAGTCACATCTACTTCGTATTCCTGAGTGCTGTATTATAAAAAGTACGAATAGGCATAGGGTTAGACTGAAGGAATATTGTTTGGTCGAAGATCCTTGCGCCCTACCTGGACGGCGACAGGATTTTATGCCTTTCATTCTTTATCTCTCCTTCTTTGGAGGCAGTGCATTTGGCAACTTCTTCGTAGAAAATCCTCCTCCCTATCAACCTCCCCACACCCCCAACAACTGAAGATCACGAATCCTCGCCAAATCCTACGAAACTCAATTCATAATGTATTTGAATTTTTGTGTATAAATTAATTAACAGCCACATTGTCACCCATTAATTAAATATTTCTATATTATAGTAAATAAATTCAAAATATGGACGCATTGCAAGTAAGGCATTAAGTATTTAGAGGCCTTGCTGTACATCTGGCCAGCTTTGTGTCTGTTTTCAGGATTTCATAGAATCAATAACCTAGAATAAATATTTTCAATGGCACTGGAAAATTACATAAACGCATTTAATTTCATTAGCGTTATAATTAAAATACGCTTGATTTCGAATTCATACCTCAGGAAGATTCTTAAAAACGTATGTACTCAAGAGTTTTAAATATTCGGAGGCTTTTTATTATTTGGTGCAACATGTTTATGCTTCAAAATATACTATATTCCAACCATAGCGATCAGGGCAAAAATGGAATACGGAAATATCGCCAATCCAAATATCATATCGGTGGTTGGGAGGGAGGTTGATAATGTCATACAATGATTTACTTTCATACGATCATGCTCTCTAGCATTGGCCGATGAGGCACCTAAAACAGATGTTTACTGCTGATAGAGAGTAATATTCTAAGTTTAACTATCTCCGTTGGCAGATAAATCAATGCGTTAGATAATATTTGTTCAAATATCAAAGGATATGAAATGTATGCTTCTCCTCCCGTCCCCATTCCTCCCTTTTGCTCTCGTATTTTATACCATCTAATTTATTCCTTTTCTTTACTCTTCCTTTTTTCTTCTCATCCCCTCATGCCGTGGTACCTGACCTCGAAAACGTATTCTTTAATAATTTCGTGTTCCGCTGTAACTGTGCATAATTCAGGCTGGTTCTCCCCCTACCTTCCTCTCCACTGCGCCGCTCCCCATTTCCATCCCACAGCCATTCCCGTCAGCGGCGACCTGCCTCCCTTACTTCCCACCTCACGAAACCTACACGGTACCCTCCCCCATCCCTCAATACGTCCTCCATCGAGTCCACCTAAAACACTTTCATTCGGCTATCTCCTCCCTACTTCTTTCTTAAATGGGCATGCATGAAGAGACTCATACAAGTTCAGCTATTCAATCTGCAGGCTGACTTGTGCATCATTAACATAACCTGAGAATTTATAGTATAAGGAAATACGACTATTCCCCGAGCACAAAAACCACTGAAAAATGGAAAAATTAAAACATATGCCTAATTTTCAGACCTATCTCTTCTTTTTCAAGAGTGGTTTCCTAATTCCTCCTACCATACACTCCTGTTAAAAACATTGGACTCGGAATGGGACTGAAGGATTCATAAACCATTAAATATTCGTATATTATCCGACAGTCTTACAGATATGGATAAGCTGTTCGACATTTTCCGATGTTCATAATTTGCTGAACAACTGGAATGCACTATTCAGTTAGAAACGTTAAAAAATATGGCACGCAATCACTCTTCCTGACTGGAGAATTTCTAGCTACAACGAGACGCATATCTCTCTATTAAAGAAATAGTTATCTGTGCATTTCCGATCAGTTTAATATTGCCGTAAATTTGATGTCAATATCCGCACCACAAAAAATTCCGCGCCTCCCTTTGTATTTCAAGTACACTAACCTTATGTTTGCGAACAAAGAGATAATAACGTTCGGATAAGTGAAGAAAACATGACGAATTAAACTGAAATAGGTATCAATAAAATCCTTTTACGGAAAAAAATAAGGTAGTTTATATTTATTATGGTAATTTAAACACTACTGCAATGCATTTTGTAAGAAATATACATTTCTTGCCAAAGATTCATAATTTCAATGTTCCCATAAAATAATTAACAAAATATTTTCGCCATTTCGTCATATTTACTATGTAATTTTATAGCACTTTTATAACTGCGATTTCACATTAGTTTCAACTTATATGTATTTAATACATGAATTGCAGACATTGAAAAATATAAACTGAGGGTAAAGTTATAAACGTACGAGATTAAAAAACATTTCTAGAAAGGCGAACAGTACATGAACAGAATATGGGAGTCATATTAAACAGGGTTGAATACTGTTTATGATAGTGATGAGGTTTTTTTCATTTCAATCGAGGAGATAAAATATTTTCAACATAATAAAAATTTCACGCGTTTATGTTTTTATCACAACACGTGTTTCAACGTTTAAACGTCGTCATCAAGCGTGTTGTATGTACAACCCGTATATACGAACTTTATAAAGGTGGGGGCGAGAGTTTGACGTGATGCACAAGTGCTTGGTTGGAAAGGTTACCATGTATGCATATGGGGAGGGAGTGTTGGTGTAAGGAAGGCGGGTAGTAGTAGTTACAGTAGGCGATGATTGTGGAGAGGTGGAGATGAGGGCGTGTGGAGGGGACAAAGACGGTAGTATGGGTGGAGGTAACGGAAAGATTCACTCGTTTACAACGATGATAGAGGAATCCTTACTGTAAAGAGCACTGTCTCCACTCCAATCCTCCCTTCTAGGATTTTAAGCTTTTTGGTTAATTTTGGAAGTGGAGTATTATAATTCGAGTAAAATTGGTTCTGTGGTTAGACTCATAAAGACATTTTGCGAAATGGGAAGAGGGATGTTTGTGGATGAAAGCACGTTGGTACGGAAGTAACGTCTTGTCCAGCCTTAATACACTACATTTAATTTTCGTATTGAAATTTGTACACTCCCGGGCGTGACAGAGAGTTGATTTTTAACTAAGCGGGGAAAAATGAATAAATGTTGAGGCATTTTGGACGTCATGAAAGCGGTATAAGAAACAGAAAAACGAAATGCTGTAGCGATAAAAAAACTAAAATGTAAAAAGATATCTCGAGAAAGATCGGAACTTACATTATTCATAGACGGCCGATAAGCTCCAACATCTGAAGTACCTTTACATACCTATAGTATTGAAATATGGGAAATATCATCCTACCGCTATGAACGTGAATTTGAAATAAAAAATTATATCGATGAAAAATAATTATTCATGAAACTTTCATCAATAATGTCACATACCTTTCTCACTGTATGTTCATATTTCCCCTCTCATTATGCATAAAGAAGTCAAAACATATGAGCACTTACCACTCACCAACACGAGCATCACTTTCTGAGTACGTTTACAGAACACTCACCTGCAAAAAAAAAGTTAATATCTCAGTTACGCTCGACAATTATGGCCACTGTTCGTTAATCAGTAAAAATAATAATTCCAACATTAATACCAAATGATATAATAAATTAAAGATATAAATAAATAAATCCAAGTGAATTATAATATAATAGTAACACAAGTTTTGAAAAAAACAATTTCCAAAATGGCATGTCTTCTAGTCTCTCTAGTATCATCAGTCATAACCATAACCAGTTTTGCATTTTCAAAATGAATTTTTTAAATGCTATTGGACTTTTTAAATTCATTTAAGGCTTTTCGTTTATTTTTATAAAATTAAATCCAATGATGCGAAAGTCAGTTATCTAGAAAGACAATATTGGAGCTGAAAATTATTCGAATGTTTCACCAATGTTCGCGAACACATAAATCTACGTTTTTCTCCGTTTGGGTATCGTGTCGTTTTGAAGTTTTCAGTTTTCCATGATTTGGGCACAACATTTCCCGGAAAAACTCATGATAGCGAGAATGATGAAAACGTCATGATGGGATTTAAAAATTTTAAGTTTTTTTTGCATTTCTCAATGAACATAAATACACCTGATAAGATTAAATTCGACTCTGATCTCACATTTAAATTCAGCCTAAGTGTAAAAAATCAATTAAAATTGGGACCACTTAAAAGACAAAATTGGGATCTGAATCGCGATAGAAATATATTGGAGATAAAAAGAAGGCTTTCATTGGTGAGGTATTACGGGTATACGCAGAGTAAATGTACATTAATAGCCTTAATTTTACGGAAAAGAAAGTGAGACACATTCATCTTTCAAAGATTCGATGAAAAAGAAGCGCAGGGAGCACAGAGGAAGAAAATTGCATTAGGCGCTCAATTGCCCCGAACTCGAGCTGAGGGAGCTCAAGCCTCCTTTTTTATGAAAAAAGACCTCCTGGCGGAAAATGCTAGGAAATGACATTGAGGGAAACGTTTTAAGACTAAAAGGGTCTTAAAAGGAGAGCTAAGGTCACCAAAAGTAAACGGGCTCATGGCAACTGTTGAGGAAAAAAGAAAGAGCGGAAGCAACGAAGAAGAAAAGTTGTAAGTGGCAGTTTCGGAAGCAAAATAAAAGGTAGCAGGGAAATGGACAGGAAAAAACGTAACTCAGTGAAGCGAAATCTCATAAAATGTGCTCTCTCTACAAAATTTAAAACTACAAGAAGAGACAATCAACTATACCATGTGGGTTAATTCCACGAAGTTTAGAATGTATAAATGTGTAAAGCAGTCAGTATCAACAGATAAATGGAAGAAGTAAAAAATCCTGTTTATTGGTAGAGAAGAGTTAAGGAAAAAGAAGTTAGTGATTCAAAACTTAAAATTAAATGCAGTGTATGAAATTAAACTTTTATGGAATATGAAATTCAGCATTAAAAACAATATACCTGAGAATAATATTTTTACAGCGACAGTGAAATGCTATCTAACAATAAACCTTATAAACTATAATTAATTTCACTTAAAGATAACATATGTGTCTATAAGAATTTAAAATAGTAATTCTAGGCATTAAAAGGAAATTATATCGCGGTTTGAGCAATAACTAGGCTAAATTTAACGAGACAACAGGTAAGTACGATAACATAGTCAACATAGTAACAGATTTTACCTAGCATGCAAAATATTTTTGCATTTTTTCCAGAAAAAAAAAGAAAAAACGGTACTTTTAAGTGATTGGTGGATCCTTTTATTTCCATTTTAATTGGGAGTAGGCGTAAAATTATTATGGAAATTATGAAAGAAGTTCATTTTACATATGCATTAAATCAAGTTGATTTTAAATAGATCTCCAAAATTTTAGGAAACAAAATTACCCGAAATTGATGTCCGGATTATACAGAAAACAGTTTGGAGGATAAAACTTTTGTATCTAGGTTTACATTCAAAATCCACCTATAATAGCGGCATATGTTCCTATTTAAGGAAAGCATCACAATTTTATATGCTTAAAATCTTTAAAAATGGTTTCCGTTTTCCAGAATTTAAGTATAGACTTAACACATAAAGAACCGCTGAAAAAAGAGCAATGCATGAAGATGGTGGGGATGAGTGACGAGTTCAGCTTTAGAGATTTTGCACATGAATATTCACCGCCGAAAAAATATGCAAATATTGTTTGTATTTGCATAAGAAGCCGAGGATGCTAAAGGTAAACAAGACTTCATTCTTAGAGGAAGAAAGGCAGGCATTTACACTGTATCGTTATCCCACATCGAATTGGCTATATATGCACTACGACTCTACATTTCCTCAAATAAGACGACGCATTTGAATGCCTACGCCTTGAATTTATACCAAAATTTAAAAATAATGCATCGATATCTTACCATTAGAAACCGGGAACTTAAGGTGCACCCAATGTATGGAATTCTTAAGAAATTGATGCAAAATCATAAAGTTAATATAAATTATTTAAAAAAATTAATGTCTCTGATATATTTTTAACTCATTTTTTTCTCAGTTCATAGCACGAAACGCCACGTGCCAGGAGAGTGGCATAATTGATGAAATGAAAAAAAAAGGTAACAGATAGACGATCAGAGACGAAAAAAGAGATAGTAATACTGTGACGTTGTATCTGTTAATATAATAGACTAATAATGGAAAATAACAGAATTAGGCCTAGAAAGATGATATCGGCTTATGCTTTCCGTTTTACAGATATTGCTCTTCTATGGCAGTGACATGTGGGAGATAGGAAAAACAGAGAGGAGAAGATTAGTAACGATAGAAATGTCCGTGCTGAAGAAGAACAATGAAAATGAAATTAGAGATGAGACTGAGAGACTAACTTAAGAAGGTCATTTAAAGACTGCGTAATGTGAGAATGAGATCTATCAGAGACACTTTTGGAACGAAGAGGGCTATTAGTCGGGAAAATTCTGAGTAAAATGGTGTAATGAAAACCTTGACAATAGAACCTCCGAGGTCTTTTTTGTCCCATTTTATTTTTTATTCTGGATATATTTAAAATTTCTCACTTTTTACAGTTTATTCACATCAGCTTATAACAGAATATTTAAAGGAACTTGGTTTGAAATTGATTAGAACAATAATCAAACTGCCTCTTGAAAAATGGCTAAATTCTTGAAGAAAACCCATTAAAATCACAACAGCACTGTGACTTTAAAACATTGGCAACGCTACAGTAACTATGTTCATGTACAATTAGAGTATTATTATAACAATTATGAGTTTGTTCCATCCACTTATTTAAACAGATGAAAAATCTAAGCCAGAGATTCAACTTGAAAAAATTAAATGTGGAGTAGATTTAGTAGTTTGTACTCAGTGGAAGCTGGTGGAGGTCCATTCACTCATTTCAATATTTTTGATAAGGCAGCAGTAAATTCATGGGCAGTGTGATAAGAATTTACAGGAGAGAAAATTCCAATAGGAGAACTTCTTTTGCGCAGATTGGAACCCGCGAAGGAATATGGAGACCCAGCTCAAGTTAAATCTTTTGAAATAGGCAGGCCCCGTCGGCGAGAGAAAATTTTTTGATTTGATTTGCGAGAAAATTGCAATGAGAGAAATTCTAATATAGGTAGGTATATAATTTCACATGGATATTTAAAGAAAATGCATGCAATAAATATAAGTTAATAGTGTTATACATTTGTGCGTCATAATAACAGGACTAATACGGCAACATTAATAATTACTGTTTCGAACCACGACTTGGTAAATTTAGATCACCTATAGATACTATCTGCATCATTTCACTGTAGCACAATCATCAGATTACTGTATAATTTTTCACATTTTTATTATCTGCCTTTCAATTACCTTAATTATTATTTCAACATTTTTGTCTTCATTTTACAAATAAATTTTCTGTTTCTCAAGTACATTGATAAGTTCACACTTATTTTTTCATGGCTTCATTCGTTTATTGTTCATGGCTGAATGTAAGGGACACATATCTCAACGATGAGTAGTTTAAAATGCGATTTATTTCTTATTTCATTTTTAATAAGGAGACTGCAGATATAAAAATATTATGCATCTAAAAATTACCAACAATTACATTTTTAATATAATAACTTTTAAATGTGCTTTCATAAAGTTGACCATCAATCGTGCTTGGAATAGTATGAAAGAAAGGTATAAAAAGTACTTTTTCCCAGTTACAGTCAACCGAAAGAACAATATACAGTAGGTAACTAAAAAATTAGGCCTTTTATCAGCCGTTGGCGGTCCTAGGGTATACGAGATGCCTGGCGGTTTTAGTGTTAATGGAGGAAATAACTCCAGAGAAAGGTCAAGATGAGTTACGAGTAGCAAGTCATCGATTGAATGTCACGCCCTTGCGGTGGCTTGGAGGGTAAGGTGTAAATGAAATATCATAATAATATTGTTAGCTAGATTTCGACAACAACTAAATTAATCAACACTTTAAATCGACGGAAGCAATGACCATTTATCAAGTCTCTAAAGAATCTTCAATGCATTAACATGATAATTGACCTTCTGCAAGTAAATTAGGTCAAAATTTTGTGTGCGAGTATATATTTTCGTATTGCTTTTCACATACTTCGTCTTCATTTAATGCTCAAAAAAAGAATGATGTAAAAAAACAATATTGAACCCGTGAGCGAAAGAGTTTTCATTCATAAACATTCATTATGCTTTCCACCAACAGAAATAAAATTCCAAATTGCACGCAACGAAATAAGGACTATATTGACATATTTCGCTAGACCACTCATACTATTGTAAAAAAAAATTATCATTGACCATAATAGAAAATTTACAGGGAAATTCTCTCGCATTCTTGAAAAATACCTGCCTCGGTGTCATGGCACAAAATGAAAGGAGTAATTTATTGCGTTATCGACTTTATTTCTGTGAAGTTTATGCTAAAATAAAGGCAAAAACAATGCTGGGAGTGCTGATGGCTTGATAGAAGGACGGCTAGAGGAAGTGGGACGGGAGGGAGAAGGGAGAAGGAAGGTCCAATGAATGAGAAGGAGTTAAGCGCAACGTGTCTGCTTCGTCTATATAACAGAGACAAATGACTGCTTGCTTATCCACAGGCACATTTACAAAGCCTTGCCTGCGTGAGGCACCCAACGTAATGGAGATTGAGCGAATATGCAGCGCAGCCTCAGAAAACACGGGAATAACGGAGAGGACAGTTTATTACCAAGAGGCTTTGTTAGACTCATTTGAATTCCGTAGGAAACATGAAAAACTACGTCGGTATTGCGTGAAGACACGTTAGCACATGGATTTATTGCAAAATTTCTCTACACAGTCACCATCAGCAACAAGTTTCATGTCGGCGGAGAAGACTGCCAAAGTTATAAAAACCTTATGGCGGGGTTAACCTTAGCTTAAATGGGTTTAAACCGTTAAAATGAGAGTCAACAATGATTTTTTTTAAATATGTGTCATCAGATATTAATAGAATTTTTAAGCACAATATCCTTTTAATTTATTCACAGTAATGGTTATGGTTATATAATTTACTCACAGTAATGGAAATCGGAAAAAAATGATATGTGAGTCAAATTTTTCAGACCTGGGTATATGGCGTACTCCGCTTCCAGTTTCATTAAATAGATAGTAATAAACAAATTTAATAAAAAAGAAGACGTATTTTTGTATGAAGTGAGATTATGGGAAGTTTTGATAGCCAATGCATTCGACTCTAACAATAAAGCTCCTATGAAACCAGTAATTACTGAATAATTTTTGACCAAAGTAAAACAATGCATTTATCTAATTTGTAATTAAAATTCATTCAAGCCTGGAGTAATCGAACCCTAGAGTTGTTCCTCAAGGGTTGCCAGTTTATTCTAAGCATAGGACAGAAATATTATTTACGCAATCTCATTCTACCATATATTATGGATAAATATAAAGTCTCCAATTCATTTTCACTTTATTGAACAAAACCGAGATTTTAATAACTTTTTACTTTGGCTAGCTAATAAGCAATTCTTGAACTTGTACTAGAGTGGACCACGCACTTAGCACTTATACATAATTTATTTTTAGGATTTAAGAAAAATTTAATACACCAGACCTATGCACTCACCTTATGATTGTATTATATTCGTATTTCAGAAAACTCCGTTAGTATTTATAAAATGGGCATAGGGGTCACCGAAAATTACGTTTAATTTTCTGTTGGAATTTCATTTCATCTCATTACATCGCACATAAATATGATGTAACTTTAGGTTAGTACATCACAGGGTTTGTTACTGTCGTAAACGTCGCCTCTTTCACACACATACCCATATATTTTAAACGCATTCCAAAACTTGAAAATAAAGACATACCCAATCAATGAGTAGCTTCCCAGTTAAGTAGCTTTACATAAAATCTCTGGTTTCAAACTAGCTTTCTGGCCAGGTTTAATCAGACTATTCCATGACTTTTCCTGAAATCAGAAGCATGGACACGGAGGGAGTGTGGGAAGGTTCTCTCAATCTCCGAAGTCCAGCCCAATGTGTATCCAAGAGCCAAGGCGGGGGGATCAGATGTTTTGGCCTAGTTAGAGTGTAGAATACGACGTGGATGACTACGTTGTAATAAACCTGGCCATTTTACGCAGAACACTAAGTCTTAAACCAGGATATCCACTAACAGGATTCTGTAAAGACCAAATATTTTTCCCACCAACAAGGTCGAATATCCTCGTTACCTTGTCGACGACACTGCCAGAAAATAAAGACTTTCCAAGCCAGTGGCCATGGTATTGTACCTCAACTTTAATAATTGTACTTTAAATTGATAAAAGCAGTTCAGTTCAAGAACTGATCTGTTATTTTTTCCTCCACATGGATACACAGACAAAGTGAGCGATTGGAATAAAACTTACGATTCTAAAACAAGTGTTTTGAACGCAATACCCTACCTATTGAGCCACCCGTTTCCTATCCCTAAATTTCAACGAGGCGGGGGAAAACTTCGGAGGCATTAAAGTGTTATCGAAACTTCGGCGTATGGTAGAGGGACGGTGATGGATTAATTATCTGCCTCCCGGGCGGCGTCTTCCAACCAGGAGCCCGGACTGGCGTTGGAGCCTGTAAGTTATGCTAATCGTAAAAGTCAAAGTGCCAGGTCCCCTTCCCTCCTACTTAGGATGCGAGGACTTATTCGGTCGGCCGGTAAGAGCAAGGCGCATCCTCGAAAGGGGACGTACCCTCCCACTTACTTAGTTAACGTGATCGCATGAGCGCGGTGATGTGCAGCCTCACCGCAGAGCGACCTTTGGCGTCATCTGTGGGTGTGAGCTTTCGGGATGAAAGATTCAGGAAATATGATATCTCAACAAAAGCGAGTCTACTATCGAATGCTTTACGCCACACCTCAAATTTCTTCCGAATATTCTCGCCGATCTTGTGACCTTTGGTTTCAGAGGTGTAAATTTCACCCATTAAAAGCATTGGAGAAAAAAATCAACCCACGCCCGCGATAAAATTCACTTTGTAAGCAGAAAAATTTCATACTGAAGCAGTATACTCGATGATTCAGTGGAATTTGAACATGGGCAATGAATTGTGCGATTTTAACGATGAAAAACTACCTGAAATCAATAAACTTTAACGTTCAAACATAGCACGCACTAATTTTATTAGCCTGTTAGGCAGAATTATTAATACCATTGATCTTCTTAACCATTAGATTTTCATGTTTTCGAAGCTCTCTTCCGGTTATATGATATTTAAAATTAATTCAACCACGGGGAAAGTAACTGATCACAATTAAATGCATGCAATTCTATTTAAATGTTAACTTGCCCTCCAAATAACAATAACTACTGCCAAATATCTATTTAATTTAAGATACCTACGTACAAAAATATAGAAGCCAGTCAATTTGCACTATTTCCTGTCAAAGGTATTTTGTCAAAATGTATCCATTTCAACCACAAAGTGAATAAGGTAAGGAATGTTACGGAATCCTTACTGAGTGAAAATGAAGATTAAATATTTCAATTTCTGTGAATTCAAAATCCATGAACTATTTTTGCATAGTCTCTTTAATTAAATTGTTAATATATAGTCTTAACCTTAAGAGTATGATAGATTTCCAAGTGTGTGTGCACTAATATGTACTTTTTTTAAAACCGAAATATGTTCAAATGTGTGCTCCCACTCCTATTTAAAGCAAAACGTAATTTTCGGTACAATTGATGTTTTCGGAAATACTAACTCATCTCTGATGTTTTAAATTATATCGACTGCTATTGTAGTTGCACGGCATTTGATGAATTACGTTTGGCCTAGGTATCTCGAGTGTTAAGCTGGGTGGGGAAATATTAACGCTATTTTTGGTGCAAAAAACCAATGCTGTTTTGGAACGATAAAATATATAGATTAGAAATGTGTACGATTATTATATAAATTAATTTTTTTTTTTCATTTTTTAAATGTTACTACTGTAAAAAATTTTACGCAAAACCTGTAAAATGCATTTTTTTATTTTTAATCGTCGATTTTAAAATCTGTTTGTTTGTTTGAAATAACAATGGATTTTTTCAAAGCATGCGAAAGGCTCTTTCGAAAGAAATTTTTCTTACGGGGAGTATTCAGTCGTCCTAGTGTGAAAGGGGAACATTCGTAAATCATCATAAATTACTCATATATTTTGTTACTGAGATTATTCCTAATGTACCTCTGAGTTGCTCTCTATCAACTTAATTGTCTGATAGTAAGGAACATGGCCCATGACTGTTTCTTTCACCTCAAAGAAAATGTTAATAGTAAGACCTAGAAATTGCACAGTCGTCAGATTATC
This sequence comes from Calopteryx splendens, assembly GCA_002093875.1. Taxonomy (NCBI): domain Eukaryota; kingdom Metazoa; phylum Arthropoda; class Insecta; order Odonata; family Calopterygidae; genus Calopteryx; species Calopteryx splendens. Next base: position 279,411 of record LYUA01000038.1, on the reverse strand, counting down.
TCCAATCCCCAACGCGGACTATTTTGGCTAGCTGAGTTTCCCTGAGCAAATATTCACAAGTGGCTCAAACGGAGACTACCAGAGCCGTGAAATGAAAGTCTTTTGAAGCTGGCACTACTTCCTTTTTTATCTCCACACTATGGGTTACTGAAACGTTTCCACGAATAGGCAAAATTCTTCGTTCAAAGAACCGACACTTTAAGTGAAAGGCAGCCGAAAGAATCACATTTCGCTGACGCATTGGCAGCGATTAATTCCATTTCAAATTATATTTTCAAGAGATTAGAATTTTAAGTCACGCATTTCCATTTTTCAACTTTCGATTGGAATTTAAAAAATTCTGTTGAATTTAAAGACAACGGCAATGGTTAACTAACCACATTTTGTTTTTAAGTACAGAGTTTTTTTTACTATTATATTAATATTTAATTGTTAGGAAAATGTAATTATTCTATTACTTGCTCTTAATACACGAAAAAAATTATATTTCTTCGAAAATTATTTTAAAATTTAAATTTGTTTAAGTCACACTTTGTGTGTATAAAAAAATAAATTATTTCAAAAATATTATTACTCATCGATTGAAATGATAATCTGAAACCTTATTTAATAAAGAATTATCGCACTACATATTGTTTCACTTACATGGGTCATACGCGAATAAATATTGAGAAACGAATTTCCTTTCATAGTGAGCGCAGTTCTAAATGACGTCAGTACCAACAAAATAAAATTTCTTGCCCAAAGCTGATTAAATAAAATCATATGAAAATGTACACCATTAATACGAGTGAAATCTCTACAAAATTCATCTTCATTATTAAGGGATATATACGGATAAATAGAAAATATTAACGTTAAAATTAATTATAAAAATTTAGCTTTTGGATTGAAAAATCTAACGAAGGACTGAAACTGCAAGAGTCTACATAAAAACGATTTCTCATTACAATTTCTGTCAGAATTGCTCTTTCTCCAATGCAGAAAAAATAGGTGTCGGTAAAAAATCCGCTTTGTTCCTATGGGATCCAACTCTTCCTCAATTTAGGACTGTTATTCGTCAGAAATGAAGTTTCTCTGTTGACCGTATGCTAATCCCCTGTTTCTGGGCCAGTACGATCAATATATCTTCGCCAGAGAAGGCATCAAATGGCAAGGACGTGAATCACTTTGGAAGATTAATCGATGCAAACCACTTCCGCTTAAACGGTCCCATTTCGCTTTGGTCACGGGACAAGAGCCAAAAGCTATCTCTTGAGTGCTTGCCTGGAATTTACAAAGTTTCCACCCAGCGCTCGCAGCAGTGACGATGTTGAAGCTGAACTTACGGTGCAACTATCACATTTCAATACGTCCTGTGAAAATCAGCGACTGAGTTTTACTACACCTGAAACTGCAAATTAGAAAAACTAATCTGCGGCTAACCATCCTGAAGCAACGACTATATTAAATTCAAGCTACTGAAAAAATGAAGAAAACGTAAGTCTCGTTTATATGCTGAATTCCTAATTGAAAAGAGAAAAATATCTATCTATTAGCTTAAAAAAATGACTATGTATTCCTTCAAAATGCGGCAACTCAATGTACAAACCGCAGAGTATATGAACCCGTAGAATATAGGTACTGAAGGCCAGTGCAGTCGTTGTGAGTCGACTACGAGCTTACTGCGAGGGTTTAAATACAGAATCAGAGAAGAATTTATTATTATGAAGACATCCGATAAGATTAAATAGTAAAAAAACAGCCAAGAATACCATGCAGATAGTTTTTTAAAATTGATTGACCCTTTCATTCTTTTTTTCCTCCTTTCCAAAGTATCCCAATATTAACAAGGATTTCTAAGTTCAAAGAGTCCACATAGTAGAAATAAAAAAAATATTTCGTAAAGACTGTGGAGACAGAAATCGTCGCGGTGGAGTCGTAAAAAATTTCGTTGGACCACTTTAGTTAACACTCAGTTGTCACCATAGTTCTGCCTCACACTATCATTTATGTAAAGGTACCACAGTAATCAACCAGGAGGTTGATTTTATAAGGAAAGATCCGAGATAATAGTTAGCCCAAAAAAGTAATACACATATAATATTATAATAATAGAATAGTAATGCTAATTCATCCATGACCCTTGCGGTGTAACCTTTCCTCTCCTATCATGTATCTGCTTGGTGATTCGACACTCATTTGTTCCCTGAACAAACCGAACGTAGCACACTGATTTAATAACTGTCCTTAACAGTTGAAAACAATACCTATTTCTATATGGCACACTAATTCCTAACCCTATTTGTCCCCATATACGAAAAAATTCATGATGCAAAAAACATTCGCCTGAACCAGGACTCAAAACCGGATCCCTCAATTTCCGGTCGAGTGCTTTAGCCAGTGAGGATACACTTACATCCTCTTACACTGAGAATTTTTTAACAGTGTAAGAGGACACCTGGGTGACTTAACTGGCTAAAGAACTCGGCCGGAAATCGAGGGAATGGGTTCCGAGTCCCGGTTCAGGCGAATGATATTTGAAATGTGAATTTTTTCGCATGCGTATATGCAACAGCAGGTGATTCCGCTAAAAGCTAATTTTGGTACCCATCTCTCTCCTTTTTATCACTCAAACACTCCAGTACCCAATGCCTGTCGCATTTACCCGGCATTTAATCTTATCCTCTATACCAAAGTTTCACCTCCATAAAATATTATGGGCGGTACACATTCATACACTCATTTTTGCTTCCTCATCGATCACAATTTTACATGGCATTTCGATTAAGTGTGCTAAATTTAAAGCTGTACATTCTTCACGTAAACTCCTTCTCCAACAAAGCATCTATTTCTCAATGCATCTCCTTCCTTCTGCCTCACTGCCATATTTCCCCGCGGTCCTTCCATGGGTCAGTTGGTATTAATGAAGTGACACTACCTTGTTCCAGTACAGGGAACGTCTCTACCTAGTCCTTCGGAGGATTTCGGCCTTTCCTCTACACCCTCCGTGATTGGTCTCCGGGGGCTGCTGTTTTAATTGGCTCTCACACGCTCACAAACCTCCAATTTCCTTGTCGTCTTTCCTATCTCTTGACCCTTTTCCTCTCATCCTCATTTCTCTCTTATACCTCTATCCCCTTTTCCTCTCCTCCCTCCCATCTTTAAAAATCTTTCTTTAAATGGAGATAGTGCTCAATCAAATGCTATTTAGGCAAATCCCATGGGTTTATGCCAGAGAGAATTTTTCTACCAAATGAAGAATTCCAAAATTTGAGTCTCTGGACAAGAAAAATAACCAAGGTGGGAGGGATAAACATTCGTCATGGTAAAGCGAAAAAAGATGAATAGATATTCATATATTTTTAATTCGCGGGCATGCAGGTTTCCTTTATTAATTCTCCGGAGAATCTATAGGATGACGTATCACCACTGATTGCACTTGCATAAACATTTGTATCATGTAATACAACCGAATTATAAATCAAATGGCATAATCCACGAGAAGACACATGCACATTAACATTTCTGAGGAATAACGAAAAAGAAAGAAATATTTTTCTATCTTTACCCGAAAACTTTCCTATGGCCTATTGAATCAAATACCGACGACCCAAGAACTCTAATTTCTACAACTTTTATGGAACTTAAAACAAACAAAAATAAAACAGACTGATGTCTTCATATCAGCGGTCTAATATGGGTTTGGTTGTATTTATCTTTAATGACCATACAACCTCTTTCATCCCGCCTAATGCTCCTGACTAGTTCAAGATACTCACCCTCGTAACCGGAGAGTTGCCCCCGTTCATGATGGTAACTTTCTTTTTGGGCGTAAATCACCAGGGGTGAGTTTGGCCCTTTCTTTTTCGAAATCCGCTTAAAGTTAAAGCTAACCTTCACGACGTGGTTGGTAATTTATCATTCAAGCAAAGGCGACTTTATGAAGGCCATTTTTTTAGTAATTGCAAAGGTTGTTTGTAGTGCTTAATGCTTTTATAACATAAAATAATATAAGTAGGTATGTCTAGACAAGAAAGTCAAATGCAATGTGATTATTAGCTAGTACAGACACTAATTATAATTACTGCTCTTGTCATAATTAAGGTATAAAGGTGATAGTAGAAAAAATATGACATTAAAATGCTCGATGATTGTAGCTACTGAATACTATAAACTTTGATGAATATAAAATAGATATTTAGTGTTTCTAAAATACATTAAATTTATTAATTAATCCTCAGGTGTAAATAAGAATTAACGTCTAAGCTTATTGAACACATGCAAAATAACAAAAGAATAATATGTACAAACTAGCAAATATATATGATCTACCACTAGTTTCATAAGCATATTTATTAATCTCAATGTCGTTTAAGTCCATAATGTATTATTACTATTCATAGAGTTATTAAAATAAGCGGAATTAACAACAAAGAATTAAATATTCGCCGAAATTAGTTCTATTAATAAGCTATAATTAATATTAGCAACAGAATGAGCATTTAAAGGTAATATTTTTATGGAATAATTTTATACACCAATGCAGCTTTTTGTGGCATAAGAATTAATAGTGAGAATTTAAATGGATTTAAAAAGCTTAAGGATACTAAGAAGGAATAATTAAAATTTAGTTTCGCAGTCATTTGAAATTTGAACAATAAGTATCACAGTCTCAACGAGGTATACTGAGATTCAAAAGTTAACGGTTTTCTCTTAAACTGAGATGTACCTACCAAATGGTTACCCACATAAATTACTTAACGGCTTACTTAAGCCGAGAATTTAAATATGAATCAATTGCTTTCTCTCTGCATGCCCACCAAATTTAGATCCACAAACATTAACGGTTAAGTCGGATTTTCTCCAAATCAACAGGGAAAATTTATGCTTCACATTCCATGGATTAAGACAAGCCAAACCAAACCGACATAGATTTACCTTTAGACTTTTCTGGAAAATAATACATAAATTTCCCCAGATTAAAAAAGAAAATCGTGAAAAATTCCATAACTAATCCAACTGGGATCGCACCCTCCCTTCTACATATCCCACAGCCATTTACTTCCTCTTCCCTCTTCCACTCCTCCACTTGCTCCACCGCTTCCTCTTCCCTGCCACCTGCTTTATCTCAAGCTTCAGTCCCTTCAACCTTTCCTGGAGCCACTCGAAGACTCTAACCAGGGTTTTATCACCTCTAACAATGCAGGTAACAACTATTTGTCAACAACGTGAAACCCGGGGTGCGATTAACCATTAAACTTGTCCTAATTTTTAATTTTCGCAAATGCAAAAAATAAGGAGTGTAAATATATTTAACATAGAGAAGTAGTTAGGTAGAGTTAGGTAGAGTTAGAGTAGTAGTAGTTTGGTTAGATTTGTTTAATCTCTAGAACTCCATCACGTTTCCTAAGTCTTGAGAAAACTTTTATTGCTGGATTTTTGTGTGCTCTTACACAATGAATTAATCACCGTGTTATCGGTACGAAGAATGCTTCTGTATCATATTTCCTTGAGGGTTCATAGACATCAAATTATAAAAGTTATTGAAGCAAAAATTGTTTTCCAGTTTTTTCCATTAAGATTTTTTTCTCATTGACACAATTCAACTTCACAGTTCACATGATAGCTCCTATTAATGCATTTCATACCATACGAAACATTCCAAACAATCACCTTAACAACAGTAAAAACTATCTATTTTTACCTCCATATAGAAAGCGTCTTAGGATACCCACGTTTGTCGTTTCTAAGAAAATAACACGCGAGTTCCTCCACCACCCAAAGTATAAAAAGGAATCCCGGCAGTGTTACTAAAGGGCTTGGAGTGAGATCTAATTCCCATAAAAATGCAAAGACAGTCGAATTCCGTGAAAGTCAAACACTTAATTTTAAAATATTGCCTCCAGTCACCTATCTATCACTAATTTCATATAATATTCAATAATGAAACACAATAATATCAATTCAGAGAATATGTCAACATAAAAGATAAAAAATACGAATGCCGTTCAACGAAGAATGAACATAATTTTTTTAATTAACATAAGTTATTGTGGACAGATTTAATTCCATTTTATATTATTAAATTTATGTGTAATGTAAATATTGTACAGCTTTCATTGATTTGACTCGAGTATTATGCAAGTGATAGCCTTTCCAAATTGAAACGTTCAATTCTCTGACGACAACGATATAGGTAACACGCGAGGAGCAATACGGTGTAGTGAAAGTTTGTTTTCCCCTGAACATATTGTCAGCTGAGGCCAAAAATTAACACCACTGCTGCCATTTTGGGAGAAGATTGTCGAATATCGTCAATAGCACTATCAGCATTGTAAAAAAGTTTCATCGGGTGCCACCCACGCGTTGGTAATAGAAACATTGCACATAAGACGTGTTTGAGCGAGGTGGATTCGGAGGCTTTTCATCCCTGAACAACAGGATGCTCTTGTGTAGGTATTTTGGCAGTTGAAGTTGATGTTACAGCAATATGAGGAGTTTCTATCGAAGGTTATCACTGCAGATGCTGCATCATTTCGATCCTGAGAGCAAACAGCAAAGCTGTGCGTGGAAGTATCCGGCTTCACCAACACACCAAAAAAAGCCTAATTTTTCGACATAACAGAAATCAATTCCCTTGATATTTCCATGTGTGAACTCAATGGGCAAAAAATCTAATTAACTTCAAAAATAGAAAGCGGGGAATAATTAAAATTTTCAATTAAGTTTCTATTTTAAAAATTAATTTTAATTCACAAACACATCATAATAATTAAGTACCGTCTAAGCAGCGGTAACATTACGATGCAAATTAAAACTCTCTCATATCAAGACCGACATCTTATGTAGGAGTTTAGATTCAGCTAATATCCACATTATTATTTATATGTTGTAAATACCCAATCCTACTATCTCATTCCTGTCATACATATTGTCACTAATAGCACCTTTTTAGTCGTAATTAAAAGCAGCGAAGACCATGTTATGAAAGTATTTCCGTAACTCATTTAGAAATGCAAATCCTTGGGAAAATGTACATCGGGTCAAATAAATCACAAGTTTAACATGACGTTGCCACGCCATACTACTAGCTTCCGCACACTTCATGTAAACCCTGTCTCATCAACAAACCCTTTCAGACATTCTGAGCCATTAAACTTGAGAGAGATACGGAGATGTGGGCTCTACAAACTATGGACAGTGAATATGAGTATAAAAAAATTCGTAGGGTAAAGCTTTTCCTCAAAAAGATGAAAAATTATGCCACTATGAAATAGTTATAAAATTTGAAATTTTTTTACGGAATAAAAAAGAAAATTTTTTCATTTTTAAGAATTTTTATCCGAGCCAATCGCCAAAGTGAAGGACACCGTATACATTTATATGACCAAAATAGCAATAAAATGGTTAATGCAAAAGTATAACTATGTCTAACAACTGTTTTATTAGTTTACTAATTTTATAACGTGAAAATTCAGGATTGGGTTTTACAAGAGTACACCGAAACTATTAATGAGAATAAGAACATTTTTATTTTCCCGGATCCATTAATTCTCGTAGCTTGAAAAGTAGGATCTATTGTGAGCACTAAAATCAAATTAAATTCATTTTTTGTGTGCTGGACACTCCGAACTAAGGTCCATTTAGGAATCCCGGTCTAGTCACACCATTGAATATTTATGCACGAGTATTCTCATAATTCAAAGAGTTTTACGTATATATGTGACTGAAGCACATTGAGAAATATATGAATTTTATAATATGTTGTAGAAGAGGTTTAATGGAGAAAATATGGGCTACCTTCAATGGCACCTGAAAAGAGGATGGATTCAAAGCAAAGGATTTACTGGACACCTAATTTTTTATACTCTGACAGACACTCACCCTTTTTTCGAATGTGTGAATTTCAAACGCCGTAGTTATAGTCAGCAACTAAGATTCACTTTCACGATTCGAATCTAATACAAGAGTTAACTAATGTACCGGTGGTGAAAACCATTTTACGCATTGCTACGGCATTTTTATCATTACATTATTTTCTTAAATTTTTTCTTAGAAGTAGAGTAACGTGCAAAGTTGACAACTGATGATTGTTTTTCATTGGGGGAGAGGTCATTATTTTCCTTGGGAAAATTTCTGCTTAACTTCACTTTTTCGTTATGAAGAACGCCATTCTCCAACGCAGCTTTTCAATTATTTTCTTTTGGGAATCTCACCAAGGTATGAGAGCGACGGTCTCATGTTGAAACATTCCCTCATCACAGAGATCTCAAAAAGTTTGGGTAAAAAATATATAACTGCCGGATAATCCAATCTTTTCTCTTCTTGTGATATCCGTGACTTTTTTTTACTCCAAGTAGCACCGTACTGAAGTTTCAAAAAAATCATTACGTGCAAATTACTCAATTGCGCCTATAATATTTGATTTCTTTATTCTTTTCCTTCTATGTTTCCACCTCAACTTCAACTTTATGCTCGTATGATACAACTTAACCATTTCTTCTTCGAAAATACGCCCATTGATAAATATACTTTCCTAACATAGAAACGATTTTTGGCAGCCAGTATTGAAGTAATTCTCATAAAATGAGGGAAGAAAAGAAGTTTTATGTCAATGAACCGGATATTTCAAGACATTAAAAAAATTAAAAATTTAAGTAAAACTATGCATAATATGCAAACATACAGCGAAAAGTTACTACAATAAACGTTGGACACGCAAGTCACACTGGAAATAAATTCAATGAAGGCATCGAAATCGATCAATTATCATGATCGGAATACAAAGGAAACATTATTCCACCAAACGTTCTCAGATGATCAGCCCTCTAGAGCCAACGATTCAACAGCGCATTCCTTCAAAATGAAATTAAAGACCGCATTATGGGGATATCCTCAGAAGAAATTTATAGGACTGCCCTCCAAATTCTGAGCATTTGGTGAATGAGATAGGAGCGTCAAAATGGAATATGACAGAGAAGAGTGAAGAGGAGATAAGGGGGAGCGGAGCCTACAAGGCAATAGGAGACGGTGATGTAGTGGGAGGAGAGCGAAAGGTGGGACGGAAAGAAGATGAGGTGGGCGGAGGGGACTTAAGGTTGGGAGGAAAGAGATATAGCCCGAATAAGGGTGGAGGAAGTTTTAAAAACAGGGGATTCAAGGGAGATGGCAAAGGAAGGGAGAGGGTTCCAACAGAGGCAAGGGCTGTATGAGAGCAGAGAGGTTTTTACGGTCTCCTCAACTCGTATATCATTATGCAGACCGGGTCTGCCCTCCTTTAGCACTTAAAGAGAAGCGTGTCTCATCGCTTCCACGCAAACTACGCTGACTTAGGCCGTTCCGAATCCGGGTGCTTCCCTCATGTTTTCCCGGGTGCCCATCTACACAACTCGACCTCTTCTTGCACTCTGCTAGTGCAAAACAAATGAAATTCATTTATCCCATTGGTATTCTCATATAAATTATTGGTGCCTGTTTCATTTCAAGCCCTTGGATACAATGGTTACATACAGCTTTAATGACTTTTAATAGAGTATCTAACGAAGGCAAGGTGTACATAAATTATTTTAGAGAAACTAGGTTGTTTATATCTTTCCATTTGAGCTCATTTTAAAATCATAATAATTGAAGGCCAGAGTATTTACAATGAAATTAAAATGTTCAGTCTGACGAATTTTCATCAGATAACCTAGATTACATTCATCCTAATGACAGTTGGGAAATGGCATGACGCGCCCCTTATGTCTTCTTTAATTCCTCGTCGAAGACCAATAAAACATTAGCGCAGAACTGTGTCCGTGGATGCGAAAGTGGATGAGAATGGAAATAACATGGTAGAAAGTGAACTGCTGAATTAATCAGACTTTTCATTGCGAACTGAAGTTTAACTGAGTGCTGAAGTACTCTTTTTTCTCTTTTGCATTTTACTTCAGTAAGAATCAGCTCAAGGTCTGATTGGTGTTTCACAGATGCTGGCCTTTCGCATGGTACACATCGTGGGCAGTAACCAACAATTACATCCATTAAAACAAACTGCCATGAGTGCCATGATATTCAAACCTTCATCTTTTAAGTCATGCAACCTGTAGCCTAAATATCTGGGTGGCTATTTTTTTCTTTTAAATACAATTTTACCAAGTCTGCATCAAAATTTGCGAATACTGAAAGTGGGAAACCATTGGTAAATTGTAAAAATAATAAAACCCACACCGAAAAACTTGAAAATACTTCCGATTTGAAATTAGTCCTAACTGGACAATGCCAAATCCAATATCAAGTTGAAAAATGAATGTACCAACTTGCGTGGAAAAACCAAAAGGTAAAACCTTTATTGAGCACACACTAGAAGGATCTCAAGGGAGCTATTTACTCTCATCTATTATTTGTAGCAAGGGTAAGGTCGAATATAAAATAAATCTTCGAAAAAGGAAGAAATGCCATTTGAAATTTGAAAGAATGGATGCGGAGCCATATCGGGCAAAGAAAATGACCCTCCGCACCATTTGCCTCAGGAAAAATGATTGTTTTATTGCTTCCTGCGTCTGATTTTGACACTCTCATCCCACGCTTCACATCTCGCCATTCTCCTGTCCACATGCGAGAGAGCACACTTTCGCCTGTCCGTCACCCATCAGGAAGCCATGTGTGACGTCAATGCGGTACAATCGGCTGGAGGGAGGGGAGGCATTCGACTGGGAGAGAGAGGCAATCACGAGCATAACCTCCCGCGACGCCACATTCCCCCTCCCACCTTCTTTCGGCCGCGACGATTGGCCACATACACGCACACACACAATGGTGTCAAACATCCGACCGTGAGCAGATCGAAAGGTAATGATATAATTCTATTTCCCTCGGTAGATTCGTATGGGGTAGGCGAGCGAGATGGAGATTTTGATGGGAATCTATTTACAAGAAATATTAGAAAAAAACGAGTACACTACAATTGACCAATAAACTCGGATTTCGTGGAGAATTTAAAAAGAATAATGGTAGGTACTTAACCGAAATGTAGATAAATCGTGTGCTTACCTTATTATGATAAGGAATAATAATTTAAGTTAACGTTCCCTGAAAGCTTTTTCAACAGACTAAATGGAACAGAATGAATTCATTTAAGATCATAAATAAATTTACAAAATGAGGATACTTAAATACAAAGACAGCGTACATATTTACAGTTTACATGGAAAATCATTAGGCAGCGTGAAAACAGATTGAAGGAATAAATATAAAACTCAGATATTACTTGTGCCTGTCAGAATATTTTCTTGGCTAGAGACAATTTTTTACTGCATGGTGGTAACTTAATGACCCTTTTCATTGACTACATCATTTAACGTCGTAATGTTAGTACATGTATGAATTAGGTTTTATATAAATGTCATCGGTTCCGCTATCAATGTGATTAAATCAATCCATTCATCTCGTGTATTAAACGGTAAAGGTAAAAAATATTCGATCATTTTACGACCAGTAGCACATAAAACCAAAACAAATCTATTGTAATTTCATAAAAGAACCCAGTAAATAATGCCCTATTCATAGTATTATGTGATATTAGCTGTCAATTGATATCGCATGAGAATCTTGGGAGGCTTATATTGTGAGGGAAGCAATACATATGCAATTTGGAATGTCCACGAGAATTATGGACACTGTAATTATTCTCCAGCTTAGCCGTGAAGCAATAGTATGTTTATATATATTATGTCTATCGTATCTTGCTCTAAACAATTGTTTTTTTGATAAATTGGAAAAAAGGATTGAATTATAAAGCAATTTTCCTACAGTGGGAGTCAAGGAAGAACAAACCTTTTCATTCACACCTCCAAAAACCCTGCAGCAATATTTCCTTTGCTTCCCTTCCACTTTCAGCATAGAAAGATCTTAAGCGCACTCTCTCCATACCTCCACCGTCACTTTCTCTCCATACATTTCGCCTTCCCTCAACTCAATCTGAGCGTCTCGCCTTTAAAAAATTTCCCTTACATCTCACGAAACCCACAGCAATCTCCTCGCCTCTTCCAGAATAAAGGAAGACCACACCTCAAACGTCGGGACCTTTCCCCATTTCACCCCAACCCCTTCACTTCCGTGGCTGACCACAACAGGCCGGAGAACGGAACAACTGTACGCCCCACACATCTCAGCTCTACCCCGCACGTCTCCCCACACTCCACCCGTCCACCACCCTCCCACCAAAAAGGGGATGTGAATCCCTATACCCTTTGCCTCTCTCATTCGCTTCCTTTCCCCTTCTCGGTCGGATCCCCCCAACCTCCTTACCCCTCTTGGATTTCCTCCTTCCCTACTCGTCCCCTGACCCACGAGAGAGATGGGGTTAAGGAGGGGACGAGAGGGTTGAGGGTGGGCTGGGGGACTTTGCCATTCTTTGGGTTGGCAAGGAGGGGTGGAGTGAACGGGTGTCCCTTCCAGGTGGGGGAAAAGCAAGTGGATGAGAGCGGTGGGACGACAAAGGGAAGTAGAGTGGAGAGGACTGAGCCGACGGACAAAACGATTTGAGCCAGAGGTTGTTGGCAGCCGTCTAATTTTCAGTGGTACCGGAATTGCAACGGATGTCACATTAAATAAATCCCACGGGGAGGCCGTGGGCTCTACGTACGTGGCACGTTTTGGTATAATATTGAATATGCTTTTATTCCAGTTCAAGAAGCAAGACGAGGATTGAAAATACAAATTTTATCAGGAAATACGTGCAAAGAGTTAGAGAAATAATTTACATGTTTTCATATCTTTCCAAGTCAATTTTCATGTTTATGGCATCATTGTTTTTATGGCTTAATGGAAAAAACATGGGCGCATTTCAAGTGAAGTAAGGGAAGTCATGTTAACGTAAAACATCATTACAATCAATGGAATCAATCTAATAGCATATCACGTATACCGATATATTTCATATTACCAATCGGCAAAATAGTATTAGGCATATAAAATCAATTTTTCTGATGATAGTATAAATATTGATCCATTTTTAATTGAATGCCCATAGATAACAATCATACTTTACAGGAAAAAATACTATCCGTTTACCTGAACATAAGCATCTTATTAATGTTGTATATTTCATTAGACTAAATTCCATAGCTAGGGCAAGGTTAAGAAGTCCTTTCAAAATTTTAAAATAAAAATAAAAATAAACTCCATAATACCATTACACTTAATAGTAGCTAACGAAAATAAACCAGTTTTGATTTTAACAAGATAGGAATCAACTTTTAAATTAATAGAGGTTTTTTCCAATTTTTTATTGACCGAATGTATTGTGGGTAGGAATATATTGCACTCGTTTTTAATGATTTTTCATTAGATCTAGAAGAAGTTGAATGACGATATTATCTTTAGGAAATAGTAGGAGGTATTGCCAACTCAACTAGATAGGTAACGTAAGGAATTGGTGGTGCATTTTTAAAATCGCATTGAAGGAGGCAACGAGAAACCAACTCAGTTATTTCTAATTACAATAACATGGAAGCTAATAAATTAATAACTAATCATGGCAACAGTGGGAGTAATCGCACCGGGGTGGATGTTGTGCAAGGAGGAGGCAAAGCCTTCGAGGTCGTCATTACACGAAATTATTGCACAGCCGAGTACATAGCAATAGAAAATAAGAATCATAAGAAGATCACTACCTTTTTAGCATAGTGGTCATATATTAAGTGAGGACGAGGTAAGCGATATAAAACATCAAGTGAAAAGTTGTGGAAGGAAATAAAAAATAGATTTTTTCAAGGTGAAATGCAGAGACAGCTGGAGACTGGAGTAATAGTTGCAGTGTCAATTTATAGCGGAGGGATTAACGTCACTCGTAGCACTAAATAGGAAAATATGGTGAAGAATTGTGACTACAGATACGGCTGCTGAATTAACTTGAATGAAAGAGGTAAAAAGGATACCCACCAAATGTATAGCTATTTCAGATATACTTACATGACGGTAGTTAGGTTAGGTAGTATTTAAATTAAAGCTGTCATGCTTCTTAATCTCCTGCCTATATATTAATGTTTTACTACCCGCGCCCAATAACTTCATGCAAGCTTTCATAGAGACTAGCCCTTCTGATCGGCCATTTAGCAGCAAAATGTCACATTAATAGTTTCTTTATGTCTTTGATCGCTGGAGTATGTTTGTGAACCTCATTTATTTTTACAAATAAAATAATATGGTAAAAAAGAAAATGAATCTGGCATATGTTTTATTAAATAGAACAAAAATCAATGAAGAAAGTAAACATAAAAATAAAAATGTGAAAAAATAACGATGTAAGCTTGTGGAACCCTAAAATATATTTTAGATTATAGTTTCTATTTATGATTCAAGAGTTAGGTTGGTTGATTAAGTATATATTTATTGATCAACATTAATTGATGACGAATTAGCAAATGGATTGAAATCATTACCCCACACTTAATGTAACTTAATAAAAAATTAAAGGAAATTTTCTGATGAAATTTGATGCTATAGCGCATTAAATAAAATATAATATTGCCATAGCGGTCTAACTATCCGTCTTGATATTAAAATGTAACTTTTGATACATTTTCCATGTTAGAAGGCAGCTGTTTAGAGCTGCAGGAGAAGGAGAACTTGGATCGGGGAGAAATTTTGGAACTGACTGAAGTTGGAAAAAAATAATTCGAAAGTTAAATAGAAATAGATTTTCAATGGGATGAAGAAAATATTAGTCGGAGTGCCATTAACGAGAGAAAAGAAATGATTCACATGCAGTATACGGGTGCGAGAAGTTAAAGGTGACAGTATCAGAGGAGAGATTGGAGGAAAAAAATACTAGTGTCATAAGAAAATACGCAAATTGGGTTGATGGAATAATTAGCGAAGAAATACTACGCAGAGCGAGATATGAAAGAAGTCAATGAAAAATACTCAAGAGCAGGGATTGAGAACTCTTCGAACACATTTTGAATCACAACAGCTTGCTGAACTAGATATGACAGTTAAAGTGAAAAAAATAGTTAAAGGGAAAGACTGAATAATATTGATAAACTAAATGAAGGCAGAAGTAAAATCAAGACAAGATTACATAAAAAAGCTTATATTACTGAGTATAAACTGTAATCAAGTCAGGACTGATGAGGATTTTTAATTACGACGATAACCTTGCATTCTACTCAAATTGGGAAAAAAATTAAGGAATGAGTTATTAATTTCTTAGTAATATTAAAATATTTCCACAAGACATGATAAAATTTACGTTTGAATACACATTATTAAAAGAGGTCTATAAGGTAACGCAATTCACCTCAGGGATCCATTGATCAATAATAATATGAATTAATTTGAATATTTAATTTACATTCGAATTTAAGAAAATGTTCAACTCCTAAGGTCATAATTTCTATGGACACTAGGGAAGACGATAAGAAACAAGAAAACTCAGGCGGAGACACTGTAACGGTTTCGAGGAATGCTCTATCCATCCAAACGTAGGTATGCAATATGCGTCCAAACGTATGCACTATGCGTCCAAACGTATGCACTATGAATGAAAATAAAAGGAAAAATACTTACATGTATAATTACACTAACACTCATATTTGTGGAAATTAGTGTTCTTCGTAGTCACAATCATGCTTACGTTTAGGGGTTTAGGGAAATAGCTCCCGCTCCAATGTTGAATAAAGTGTCTTGCCATTGTCAGAAACCTAGCAGTTTAGTTTTTAACTACCCTGTGAGTTTATTATTTAAAAACTTGTTTGCTTCACATAGACTTCCGGCACTCACCTGCTTGAACTTTTTTCGGCTCGAGGAGGGTGTCATCGGCAAGTTTAATAAAAAACATTGTTCCGATACGATTCATACGGAAAAACACAAAACTCTAACTTTCCTGAAACCTAAAACTGCTGAACAGGTCTCTACACAGAAGGAATACAAACAAACTGCCGAGAAAATTTTCAAATACAAACCGATGGCGTAGCTATAAGAAATGGGAAAAGACTTGTCGCAGCTTAAGAGCGGTGAGTTGGGATGATCCATTGTATAAAGCGAGATTGCGGGTGAACATGATTGTTAGGTTGGTGTGCTGTTGTGTGATGGAATGAGGAAAGGGAGAAGGGGAGATGTTGGGTGGGAATGAGTGAGGGTAGGAGGACTCGAAAGCAAGCAAATATGCTATATGCAAATATAGCAAAGTTGACGTAATTGGTCGATTTTGCAAATAATTAACGACTTTTGTTTAAATAATTCATTAAAACATAGTAAACGATAAGGCATCCGTGTTAAAAGTTTAAATAATTTAAAAAGGTAGTAATTTGTATGCATTCATAGGTAGTTTAAGATTGTATTTATATCTGTTTATGTATTTGACACTCATCGGAACGTCCGACACTGTAGTAGGTACTCTCGTATGTCTCATGTATGTAATATGTTTGGCATTGAACCCTTGCTCGCTCGTCTCTCTTGCCACTACAGAAACGGCATTATAATTTAAGATAACAAATTTCTATTCATGCAATTTTGGTATGAAATAAGAGTCTAGTAGTCGTAGTAGTAGTAGCTGAACACCTAAGGGGAATAAACTACGTTAGAACTTAAGGAAAAAGGGAAAGAAAAAAAGGTTTCTCAAAGGCATCATGTTCTCTCGCAAAATGGAGACAAAAAGCAAAAAACGACTTGTATCGACCTTTGCCCTTTCGCTTCTCCCCCGACTTAGAATAAAAACGCTTTCTTGCCTCACCTCTCTGCCTCTTTCGCCCACTCCGACAACTTCCCTTTCTCTCCTCCATGCCTCACCTTCAATTCAACCCTCTGCCCTCCCACTTTATCCCAATTCTCATTTCCTCCACCAACGCCTCTCCCTCCTTCAGTCCGATAAAGCTACTCATTCCCTCTCAATCCACATCTTGTTCTCCCATTTTTCCTATCATATAACTGCCTATCTCTCTTACATTTTCATGTAACCTCTTTCACTCAGTATCCCATCAATCACTCCTCATGTTTTCTCTTTTACTATCCAGTCTTTATCTACGCCAAAACCTAAAAACAAGTTTTATTCCAGAACTATTTCCTTTCCGAAAATCTTTATAAATTATATGACTATAAAAACCATTTATCCACACAGTGGGGTTTAAAAAAGCGCATTCAAAAAATGCACAGTAATTAGATACCTTTTGTGTTACCTATTCACAAGCTTTTTTTGTTAAGTATTAAAAATTTACGCTCATTGTTTTCTTCGAGTATAGAAGTCAAGAATTATTTTATGCTGGCAAAATAATATCTCTTAAATTGAAAAAAATAAGTACACCATGATAAAAATATAACTAGTCTATATTAGCAAATATAATTGCTATAATTACCAATTTTAACTAGAACTCAGTCTTTTTTTTAATAAAATACCACGTCGTTGTCAAGCAAAATCCTAAACATTTCTTATGATTGCCACATAATAAATGAGATTTTTGCATTAAGAATACTTACTTATTATTATCAAGAATATATAAATCATTCAATGCATAAATACATTGATAAAAGTGAATATAAGGTTAGAATCTAACTTGTCATTCATATCTTTTTTCTGCACTCATTCCTCCTGTGATTCCATTCCAATCCATTCGACTCATCTGATTGAAGTAGTATCCCGCCTACGTCCTTTCTCTATCTCCACCTTTACTTTCCCTCATTTTTCTCAGACCATATCATTCAGATTTCCCATTCGTCATATTCTACTCAACCCTCCATGTGAATCCAAGGCTTCATCATATACATGCGTCTTTCTGAATCCCTTTCCGATTCCAGGGTTATTCTTCAAAACTCCACCCAAAATCACCAATTGAAGCACAGACCACATTTTTTCCCCTCAACTCACAAATTCCACAGCCGGATTGGTTCATTTCTTGGGTGTCCAACCTGGACTTTTTCATACTCAGAATTCATTCCCATCAGAATTTTTTGTTCCGTTTTTTATTTTTTGGCTTCATCCTTTTCCTTTCAGTGTAACCCATTGCACGCAAGCTCAAAAACTTCGAAAGTACAAATTCTGCTATAACTCTCTATAACGTCTTTCACGACCTACTATACTTAAATATAAGTTTCCAATTAGTTTAATTCCTTTCATCCTAGTTAAGGATTCCATAATTAACTCTTTGAAATCAAGTTGTAACTACTATAAGAGGCAAGTGAAGCATTAGTAGATGGACTGATAGAAATTTCAAATGATACCACAATTAAGAGTACACATAGAAAGTCTACCGGATAAACGAACATTTAAGATTTTCCCAAATGGTCTTATAACGTTTCATAGATCTAAATATGATATTTGAAAAATTGTTGGCAGCAAAAATCCAAATGTACAACCCCTTTAACCATTGGAATAACAAATAAACACAGAAAATTAGATCTCATGTTTCTACGATGTTATGAAAAGAGGTGCTTTTTTTCGATTATCCTGGCGCATTTCAGTCTTTTGCTAACAACAATTTATCTAGTCATCCGGCTTTACAATTGACACTTTTCATTTGAAGACACCAGATTTCACTCACTTATTAATTGAATAGTAACGGATTATTAATATAAAGCCGAAAGTCATATTGAGGAACCTGAAGACGAGTTTTCGAACTAAAAACGAAGTTTTCAGAAGACAAATGTGTCAATTATTCATCACTTGGGAATTAATTGACGAAAGTGATGTAGAAATAGTTTCAGGTGTAACATAAATAATTCAGTTATACAGTTATGTAGTTATTAGGTTATATTTTAATTAGTTAAATAATTTTAGCGTCATATTCCATATACCGTAAAAATATAAAATTAAACATTACATAAATGGCCATGGAGGGAAAAAAACGAGTGCTCTTCAGGTTAACTGGCTAATACAAACGGCCACCAATTAAAAAATACCCACTGTTATTTGAGATCAAGCATAAAGTAGATCGGTAATGATATCACTTGAACGTCTGGCGTACCAGATAACTGGTTCGCCAGAGAAAAAAGCTTAGCAGACTTGAGATAAGAAAAATATGTTCACAGTAATAAGAAAATAAACGATATCTTATATTTGATACTACAATGCTAAAGTTTTTTTAAAAATATATTTACTGTAAATAAACCGTTGTCGAAGGCTTTGACGAAAAAGTATCCTTATAGCTCCAATAAATACTGTGCAAGCAATTGTATTATTACCTACGTAGAGCAGGTGAACGACATAATTATATTTACTGCTAACTTTAAATATCATCCTCCATGGAAAAGAGACGGATATTATCAAAATAATCCAACCCTGTGTAGGTTCATAAGTCATACAGTGTCCTGATAATAGACGAATATAAACCATATACATCCTAATTCATCCCAGGGCTATGATGATAAGCAATGAGTGATAAAAATACTCAATGGAAGCACCATCAATGTCATGCAAAAAATATGTTCTCTTGGAAATAAGATTCTTCCACACTTTCGCAATGAAAATTTGTACCTGTATTCAATATAATCGTAAATTGAATTTTTCATAACTTTAATTGACGTCCTTCACTCAGAATAGCTATAATATACTTTGTATGGTGATAAAACATTAAGTTACAATGCATTTGAGCAAAAATCTTGAAATACTAAGTTATTTTTAAAATTTATCCTTCTGAAGTACACATTAATTTAGCGATATTTCATTATAAATTCAAAACAATTATTGTCCTCATAGGCTCAACTTTTGGGGTAATTTTTAATCATATACCACAAATATTTTCTCATTATTAAGTTATTAAGTTAAAATTTCCGATAACATTCGTAGAAGGAGATCAATAAATAATTCAGATTGAAAAATACAGAATTTCTCAGGATTTATTTCTTTTGCTCCTTTAGAAAATGAACGAGTCTACTCTTTCACCTTCCTTACATACCTATATTCTTTTATCTTATTATTTATTTAAAAAGAGATAGCTTCCTTGTATCTTAGCCTCTGCCATCCTTCCTGCCGTTTTCTGTTTTTTTGCGATATTGGTCCCCAAGCTCAACTACCAACAGAAAGGGAAATTAAATTTGCAGAGGCAATCTGTCAATTACAAAAGGCTTTCCAACGGGAATAGAGACAACAGGGGGAAACCGTCAGAATTAGTTATTTCGTGAGTAAAACAAATTCATACCCTTTTATTCCCGTGAGGCGAAATTGAGAAAACCGTCACACTTTACGAATTGTTCAGGATGACGCATATTTATTTCTTCTTCCCACAATATGAAAAGGTCACGTTACAATCAAAGATCTAAAACGTTCCTAAGCTTACGGTTAATATTAGGTTAAAAAAAGTGTTTTTGAATTACCTGGGTAAGACAATAGTTGGTTTAAATTACTGCTTCATTATTGTATCAGATGCTCCTCCGGCAATATACGAACAGCAATACGAACAACATTTGAAGGGAATCTAAATTCTCAGAGGTAAATGAAACTACCCATATTTTTGGGTCCATGGAATGTAACACGGCCAGTTCCACGCATAAAATGTATATTTATGTGAGTTTCAAGCACCGATGGTCGATGATTAATTTAGTAATTCTCTCACAGGCAGTCACTTAAAATTTGGCCGAGGCGGAGAATGTTCCCCCATGCTCTCATAATTATAAATTAGCACCTCTAATATGGAAGAAACACACACTTTCTCTCGAAACAAAATACCAGTTTCATTTAATGGTCGTACAAAAATTCCTACCATATACTTCTTGGAAATGAATAAGGTTTACTATTACTAATAAAGAGATATT
>LYUA01000038.1:192921-204564 GCA_002093875.1 Calopteryx splendens | reverse complement strand
AATAAAGAAAGTAAGAACGAACTCGGGACGGTGAGAGTTGAAAGAGGTGGCGCTCTAAAATGGTCGAATGGAGGTTCATCGGCAGAACGCACGGAGGATGGAGGTTCCCCCGTGGTGAGCGTTGAGAGAAATAAAAAGGTAGCCTTGGCACGGGACTCAGGAAAATGAGAGAGAGTGGGTGGGAGGAGCAGAATATGGGATGTTGTAAGGAGGCACCAGTAGGAGGGACAGAAGAAAAAAGAGGCCGGATTCCCCTGAGGGCTTGGCTGGCGTGTGGCGGAAGGGGATGAGACGCGAAAGGTTAAGGAGAGGGAGTGGAGGGACAAAGGAACGCTAGGAGGAGATGGAGGGGAAAGGAGGATGACTGAAGTCTGGAAACACAAAGCCCTTAAGGGGAATCCCCCCCCCTCCATCTCGAACACTCCACCTCAATCCTTCACATCCCTTCCACAACGGATAGGCGTTCACCTTAATGCTGACAATGGTTCCAGATACGGATATCTCCTCTCTTTCAAGCGTGAGGGAGAAGAGAAAGAGGAATGAACTAGGGGCAAAGGGAAGGTTGGAGACAAGGAGAGAGATGGAGAGAAAAAATAGAAAAGCTACATTTGCCGAAGCGGTGGGGAATTCAATAGCGGGGCCTTATAGCGTGCAAACTGTTGTTTGTTCCCATTGTGTCTATTGAGTGAGTGTTCTTCAGGGAAATGCAGAATAAGTAGATGACGATGAATGGCACACATAAATTGCTGCATTTCCGCCCTAAAATTTCCTCCTGAGGGACTGGTGTGAGGCAAGGGAAGAAGAGGGTGAGTCTCCTTCACAACGCCACACCCAATGTCAATGAGTGCCGATTTGTCCTTTAGGCGGGAACGTCCTGCGCAATCGGAAAGTGTGTAGGAAAGTGAATCATATTAAAGATGGAATTACGGTATGTCACTTGAGAATAGCTACCATATTTTACATTTTTTTTATGGAGAAGTAGCAATTGAGAATTACAACCAGATCTCACTTTTAGATCCAGTTACTAATCCACATCTATTTTTATTTTTAATTTTTTCAGTCTTATGTTGAAGCTGAAAGAAAATAATTCTTGGATTTCAACTAAACACTTTAATTTTCAATTTTCACCAAACCTATGGAGATACCAGAACCTCATTAATTGTTCATTACTTAGAAGTACCGTCTCTCTTTCATTTCACATTGCGGCACCACAATCAAACAGTAATAAATTAGCACAGTATTAAAATAATAGGTTTTATGGCAGTTTACCGGGTAGGAAATGTTTATCCTGGATAACACTGCTACTTTAATAGCACTACACTAATATCACAACAACCTAAACCACAATAGTTCATTTTTCAATTCCGCATAATGTTTACCTCTTTCAATATACCTAATTTTCCCCTCACTACCTTGCTTACCCAACACGCTCTCCTATCACAGAATTCAACATTCCATTGACACTAACAAAGCTCTCGATATCACTTTATTAGAGCTGTTCCCACCGTTCTTCTACTGCATCTATCACCTTGTCTTTATAATTCTCTCAACTGTTTTATAGTAATCCATTCTCTTCATCCCTGTAAATGTTTCTGCATTCCATTTTCTCTTCCGTCTTTCCCTTTGCATCCCCTTGAATTTTACATCGCACATTATTAAATCTAAATTATGGTATAAATCAGCATCCTCTCCCGGGACAATGTCTGAATTCATGACGCTGTACCTAAATCTATTCCTATCCCTAATGTAACATAAATCATATCTCCCTTAAACTCCCGGCATTTTCAACGTGTTCCTACAACTATTGTGTTTTTAAGCTAAGTATTAGTTATAATTTAGACATTCCTCTTGCAAAATTCTATTACTTTCTGCTCCCAATCATTCTTTATTCCTAAACCGTTCCCTCCTACCTCACTCCCATCTCTCCCTTCGCCCAATGCATTCCAGTCTCCCATGACCATCAAGAGTTTTCCCCCAGAAATACCCATAATCATTCCCTCCTGTTGGTCTAATTACACAGTTTACTTCTTCCTCCCTAAGATTTCTTGTCGGCATGTAAGCCTAAATAAGAGGCACGTTCGTTTTTTTCGGATTTAATACCTTTCAATACCATTATATAATCCGCTATCACTTTATTTAATACTCCTCTTTCTACCTCTTTGTGCAATACTTCACCGATACTTCACGCTGGCTCCCTTCCCCTCCGCTGACATTTGCTCCGCAACTGCACTCTAAAAGTATCTGTCTTATTTTCATCTCACCTCACACAATACTATCATATAAATATTTCCTCTCTCCATCTTGTGTTTCATATTTTCTAACTTCCCTGTCCCTACCATGGCCTTCACAAGGCCCTATTCTGACGATTGCGTTTCTCTTCTTAGTCTTTTTTTCTACTTCGGCCAATTTGATTGTAGAAGGATTTCATAACATGACGATCGGGGAACCCTTTCCTTCCCCAGGCACGATTCTCGCCCCTGTGGTCTGGGTCTCGTAGTTGCCAAGACTCATTTTCAAATTTTTCGCCCATCGTATTTGCTTGGGTGGAATAATTGAGGTGGTTCCCCGTTACCTTCATCAATAGTGTTTTTAACAAAACACTATCACTGCATAAGGCGCATTACTGAGGAACAAATGCTCCGTGTGATGCGTTTTTATACTTCGACCTATCTGAGTGACCCTACCAGGAGAAATTATCACTGGTCCCACCAGTACCACTCAGGGTGCCATAAGAACACGCAAGTCCTCCCACCACGTTAAGGCTCTAGGCCACGGCTCAAATAACATGCGCATAGGCTTAGGTTAAAAAAATATATTTTTCATTTACTCATCATCTAAGGCAATAAGACTTAAAACTCAAATGTTTTTTTCTCAGATATCTAGAGACATTGAATAATTTATCTTTAGCTAGTTCAGGAAAAAAATTAAATTGAACGAGACCACTGGGAAATAACTTAATCTGGGTTTCAAATCATTTTAGACATTTCTGGTTATTATTACACCTTTGAATACCTTTCATTAAGTTTGAGAGTATATTTGAGAGTATATCAAGATGGAGTATTGAGACCAATACTTCATCTTGATAAAAGATTAAAGAATTAAGAATTAAAGAAAAAATAATTATTTGTAATAAGAAATAGGCAGCTGCAATTACTTTATAATAGTTTTTAAGTTATCAATCGCAATTTCATTGGCTATAATGAAAGCGAATTAAATCAACATAACCTATAAGACACTGAAAGACGCTTTCCATTACGAATTCCTTGTAATTTTCACGATGAAAAACTATGATTAAAGCATAAGCCAAGAGCCACCTGGAGACCAGTTCATTAAATATTAATGGGAGAGCTATTAGCAGCACCACGATCCATCAAACCTCGTAGTCTTTCTCACTTATCATCGGCTTGATAACCTTTAAAGTGTTTGGTTTTTGGCCAATTCCTTTTCTTAGCCAGAATAAAAAACTTTTACGGCTGCGATGGGAATAAAGAACTACTTCTAACCTACCTACTTTTAAATCCTCCAAAAAGCAAAAGTTGTAATAAAATAGTTATATGTGGAAACCTTGGAGGTTTCCTCTGATTAAGGACGAGTGATTTTACCACGAAAACACTTCAAGCTAACGAGGTGTCAGGTGATAGAAAGCTATATGTCATTAGAGAAAGGAAGGGTACACTTTGGACAATTTAACAGAAGAGCGACTTTCCAAACCCCATTAAGAAAGGAGAAAAAGTTCAAGACTCGGACTTGGCTTGGAGACTTATGTTATCTCCACCTCGGGTGCCCTCACCGAAAGTATAAGGGGCCAGTAACGAAACTTTCTGTAAATTAGGAATGGAATAAAATGTCATCTATTATTGTTTCATATTTTCAGTAAATACCAATCTTGGAGCAATAGGCCGCAAGCTAATAAGTTCGACCTAATTGGACGCAAAATAGCTATAGTAGAAACATTAAATACGTGCGTACCAAGCAGAATGAAATAAAACGTAGTTCGGCCAGATAATTATAAGCATTATAAAAACTAATGCTTCAGTGATCTTAATATTTACGAAAAGGTCGAAGTTTCAAAATCACACCATGCGCATAAAAACATTCTTCCTTGACTACATTAGAATAGAATAAATGCAACGCGTGTGACATATGAGATGAAAACCTTTGTGAACCTATGAGATAACCTGCAAATAATGTTACCATCAAAGACCATTATAATTAGGATGTCAAACTACAGTCGTGTTGAAAACATGTTTGTAAAGTCTATAAACGTTTTAGTGCAATATCCCAAAATAATAACGCTGTTAAATGACCTAGATGTGTTCACGAATTACCGTGCATACGATGACAGTAATTATCCATCAGCATGCGCATAACCCCCACACTCCACGAAGTTAAAGTCATAATTTAAACATTTAGGTGCTTGGCATTTTCAAAGAAACTGCGGGAAATCCCGCGGCAGTACCTTTAACGGAGTCATCCATTGGTATGAAATCAAATACGAAAATTTCACATTGTAAAACACATTCGCCAAAACCGATTTCGAACCAAAATCCTGCGAGACCCGGAGTGAAATTCTTAAATTTGTATGGACACACACGGATTTTTACCATTAAAAATTACAGTTGCGCCATTATCTGAAATTTATCAAGGAAAGATCGCCAAAAGAGTAGTTAGTCTAGAGCTGGAAATTCGTTTAATCGATCATAGGTTGAGGAAGGAGGGCACATGAAAATAATTCAGCTTAAGACGGTCAACTCGGGCTGCCATACCCAATACGGTGCTATATTCAGTTTATAAAAGGAAATAAGTATTAATTACAATTAATAATTTAAGCTATAAATAGTACTCATGAAATGCAAAAAGGATTCATCATATGAACATTTTATCAGCTACTGCTTTCACCAGTATTTAATCACGCAAAATTAGATTTTCCATAATCCTTACGTCCTATGTCCTAATCCATCTACTTTTTAAAATAATCTTGTCACGAAATCTCATGGAAATATTTCAAATATATAATATTTTTGATAAATGAATATTTATTTTCATGTCAGGCGTAAAAATTTGTTGAAAAGTACCTATCTTAAAAACGCTTAAATTAATAATTGAAGGGTAGGCAAGGTAAGCTACACTAACAAATGTGTCTTAGATAAACAAATTTAAAAAAATGTTATTTAAAAGGGTATCTTATATAATTCATTTACGTAAGTACCACTTATTTTTAGCAGTAGATCGAAATAGAGTAGGGCCGGAATCATAGTAGCGCGGACATTAGACAGTTTTTACATAACTTTTAATGTATTTAACCAACGAATGAACACACTGATAATTAAAAATAAGTAGCCATAGACCGAAACTTCTAAGAGCTTTGATGTAACTAGTCCTCACAACCCTAGTTTCGTTCCAGAGTCATTAAAATCCTTTGAATCATCATAGTACAAAATTTCCTTAGTGACTTCTTTTTCATCCTTCATATGAAGTCTCACTGACTGATACCCAGAGAAATGTGTATCTAACGCATATTTTTTCTCATAAAAAGAGTGAGAGTAGGAAATTTCGGTATAGTTAGATGGTGTGGCAAGACACAAATTACATTCTTCGAGAGAGAATACAAAACCAATGCACTCTCTTCTTCGGAAATGGAGGTCAATAAGTCATTTGTGTGGTCCATCACAAGAGAGTAAAATCCACTATACTACTATACACTACTACAAATCAAATGCTATATTCACACAATAGTATTTAATAAAACTGTCCAACTTCCAGTCCCTTTTTCATTTCCCATAAACATCCTAATCTCACTTGAGAATGATCGAGACGTCAAAATCTAGAAAAATAAGAATTGAAAAGGCAACGAGCATCGGCATCCAACCACAAAAACTCCACTTTCGGAAAGTACGTTCTACATTGCATTCCGTTCTGCATTTGATTTTGTTCTGGGACATTTTCTACTTTCTATTCATTTGCCGAAAACACCCTAGTCCACTGAATTTCCTTTGTATTGATGCATTTTTCTTTATGCCAGACCCCATCCCTCAATCTTAAAAACAATTTTCATAAATTTGTGTATTACAATATATTTCCGCATCCGCACGTAAATCCCTCCGAATTTACGAAACTCTCCGTGAAACTCGAAAGTAGAAAGGCGCTATGCTCGATAAATGATGAATTTTATAACTTAATCAAATAATTATCCAGAATCATATATTCAGGGTCAAAACTCAATACATTTACAACGAAAAGTTACTAAAAAATAATACGAAAAAATCCCAATATTGTGCATCAAATACGAAAATAGTGTGAAGAATTTTTCAAATAATCTTATAACCAAATAAAAAACTAAGAGCATGCACTTAAAATTAATCGAGTTGTTTTCACGACGAAAGTAACGAATTTATTAAATTATTCAATAAAAATCACGGAGAAGTAACATGCCGTTTGCCTCTTATCTCTTACAATGGTGCAAATATGACACATTACGTCTTCTATCCAGGTTTTATTTGATAATTGTACTATGCAGTAAACTTTGAGTGGGACATAACTCCTCCGAAATTCGGTAATGAATGATTGCCGGTGAGAAGGTGCTTAAGTGAAAAAAAAATTCGATTGACATACGAAGATCAGAGTGCAAATCCCGGTCGAGTAAAACAAGTTTTCCCCTTAAAAAAGTGCATGGTTGGTTGGTCGTCGTATTATGTGCCTACCACGTGGGATCCTGTGCATAATATGCAGGCCTAACACGAATTGCATACTGAATAATTATAGCACTAGAATCCTCTTCGTTAACTTAATTTTACAATACCGGAGATCGATAGCAAGTAAATGAAATTAAATAAGAACCCAACATAATACCATACGCATTTCAGAACACACTTCATTGTTATTATTGCTTTCTGCTTTCATCTATCTTATCCTTTACCTTCATGTTTTTTCCACGTTCGACTAAAGCCCTTTCTTCTTCCTCCAAAAACAACCCACCCACGACCTCCATCTCGCCCACCCTACTCGTACCCGACATTACGGGCCACCTGCCTCGTTTATGGCCCAAGGTATACTTTACATGTCCACTTTATTTATTCATGCGGAGGGAGAAAGAGAGACAGGAGGCGTAGGGTGATGATGATGAAGCGTGAAGGAGATGAGGGAGGAGTCGACGAGAAGTGGAGAAACGGTAGCAAGAAGAGAGAGAAAAAGAGAGGAAGGGGGAAAGGAGGGAGGACAAGTGGGAGGAGAACGGTAAGGGGATCAAAAGGGCGGGGGATGAACGAAAGGAAAGGGATGGGGAAAGAGAGGAATTAATAAAAAGCATGACGTGGGCACAAGAGGACAGAACGTATATTGACGGTGACCAAGTCAAGGCAGAGGCATTGCTACACAAAGAGGATAATTAAATAAAAAAGTTGACGACGAAGCGGTCTCATTAAAATGTGAATTTAATAGAACATCACGTTTTTACGGGCTAACAAAGATTACTTTTCGATTTAACCTTGCAGAAACCCTTTAACGCCGAATTTGATTCACAAAAAATAGTAGTGATTAAAATGTGCTCCATTTCGCACCAAAAAAATTTACTCACAGCGACAAGGCCATAAAACATTAAATAAATACAATGAATGAACGGTGATCCTCTTTACATTTTTAAGAACTATGAATAGAAAGATGATATATGAAGAAGAAATATGAACCAAAAGCAGTTATAGAAAAAATTCATTGAATGACTCACCGATTTTTTTCCTAGATATGCAAATAAGCCAGAATTGAGTACCGGATCTCTTATGTAAATTGTCAAAGAATGTGTGTATCAAGACATGTAGCATGACGTTTGGAGCCCAAAAATATATTAATGTCATAAGAAAATAGCAGAAAAATGTACCTTCAACCGTTATGGAATTACAGCATTAAACTATTAATTTATAATCATACAGGCACGTAAAAATACACGCGTTATGCCGATTTATTATCATATATTTTCATGTGTCACGTTCGCAGTACTATAGACGCCGGACTTCCTGGTCCTCTTCGACTGGACTAGATAATTGAATGCATACCCTTCAAGCCGTTCTTTCAGGGTAGGCAAATCAAAATGACTAATCTCACGTTATTTCAGGAATATTAAGCACGTTGAACATTGTTTCCCATACTATCCTGACAACGGTTACTTCTTTCACTACTATCACATTCACACCTTGTTTAAATCGTGTTCTTCTACTCTTAATGTTCTTTATCTTAAGGGATCTTCGACCACATTTACACATGGTTTTCTGGTCTTCTCAACAATTAATTATTTTCTCATATTTCAAGGTGATTCAATTATCATCCAACATGTCCAAACAAGCGCAGCACCCTTCTTTCATACTTTTCAATTAATGGTATACCCAATTCATATTTTTTCCTGACCCACTCATTCCACATCCTTTTATCAAATCTACACTACATGCACTTCTCAGCAATCTAATAACCACCACATTTAACTAGCATCATTTTGCCTAACCGTTCTATGCATCAAAAAAATTAAGAAAAGTTCGGAAAAACATGTGCGATTATGCATTCAGATTGTAGCTGATAGGCTATGAACCCGATTGTATTGGTGTTGATAACATTTCCACATATATTGACTGTGACTATGATTGTGTGCCGGATATTTTCATGGAAAAGGTCTGATTAAGATAAATGAATTAATAATTCAGAAAAATACGAGATTAGATAGATAAATTTACTTCACTAACATTTTTTTAAATTAAGGAATGGTAATGTAAACGTACAAAATTCTATTTCCGAATTTCAAATTCTAAATTGTAAACTAAAATTTTTTCATATCACAGTCATTGATATTAATCGAACAACTCTGGCAATGTAGAATTTTCAGCATAAACTATACAGAGTATAATAGCCTGTTTTATAACTTCTACAACAGTTTTCTGGTGAATATGTCGGATAAAAGATATCTTTTTATATTTTTTCAAAACCAGAGACAGATAGTAATCAAACAACTATGGCAAAGTTGAAATTTCCGCATAAACTACATAGCATGCCGTACGTAGCGTAAACATACTATCCATCATTATCATCTTAATTCTAAAAAAGCATTCCCGTGAAATTTTGCATAACATATTTAAAACCATAAAATTTTTACCGTAGGAAATTGTGCTGTGTATAAATTATGCTTCTTCGCAGTTCAAACGCTCCAACGATAAATACATTTCACATTGTAGAAAAATTAAAATACCTATCCATTTATCTATGACAATAGTAGTCCATAAGGAGAGCGAGGGTAGGAAGAATAATAGGATGGGATATTATGACAGTTGGGAAAGAGACGTAAAATGAATTGGCCGCTTTCCTTAAGGGACAATCTCATGGGAAATAAAGCCACAAGGAACAGAGAATGATAAAAGAAAT
Source organism: Calopteryx splendens (assembly GCA_002093875.1). Classification (NCBI taxonomy): domain Eukaryota; kingdom Metazoa; phylum Arthropoda; class Insecta; order Odonata; family Calopterygidae; genus Calopteryx; species Calopteryx splendens. The sequence goes on along the minus strand of LYUA01000038.1, from coordinate 195,168 downwards.
GGTTTATTCGAATTAAATATAGATACGTTTTACGGATGGAAATAAAATAAGTCCTGTACATAAAGTGATACCCTAATCTGAGAAAAAAGTTATTTAAGATGGTGTTTGACTCAAGAGATCTATTTGTATCTTATATTTTTCTTTATATTATCTTTCGAATTTTCGTATATGATGATTTATATAGATGTGATCTAGAATTGTACATTGAAAAAAGGAATCCTTGTATGTACCAGCATAAGAGGTCTGTCTAAAAAGAATCCGTACTTCGGCCGATCAGATGAAAACTTTACTACAATACGTCACAAAATCCATTCTCTAGATGAGATTCTAGCCCACAACCTACGGGTTACCCGATATATGGTGCTATTGCTCCCCACTCAATTTTCTTTCCAGCTAGCCACATTTTGGCTGTCAATATTTTAAAATCTGATTTTTTCGTTACGCTACGTAAGGGAGCAGAGTAAAACACCTTTATGGTGACTCACTTGAATTAGTAATCTATATTCTTCTATAATACGTCCTTTCCAATTTCATCTATCTATCTTACCCTGATATAGTCCATGTTAAAATATCATGCTACAAACATTTATTTTTCAGATTAAATGATTCCAAACTTCCATACTTGGGTAGTTAGCATTTTGCATAATTTCGTTAAAATTGATTAATGAATTCACTTCTAACTATTAGAATATCAATGCTCCATCAAGAATTGTAAACATTTAATTAATCTCTTCCATGCCACTGATAAAAGGTTTTCTAATTAAAATAAACAAATTAAGGGGACACGGCGGATAAATTTATTTTTAAATGCGCAACTTCTGATGAATGAAATTGATTTATTTCAGCATACCTAATACGTATAACAATAACAGTAGCCGGACTGAAAAAGAATGCGTGAATGCAAAACCAGGCACTCTTTTCAGCATCCCCGAAGTTCAGTTATTCGCCTGTCTCAATGAACATGCAGTTAGATCCTCATGGACCAGTGATGACTCGCGTATGTTGTCAACTAAACCGAAACGATGAAATGCAAATTTGCGATTAGTGGTGCCATCCTCGACTCCCTTTGCGTGTTTCGTTACGAGCGCCGAGAATATCCACGCTGAATTCATTAGCATAATATTGCACTTGGGACAGGAGTCATGCATGCAAGGTGAGCCATTCACAAGTTTCCATGTTTGCGCTCGGTTGAATATTTACAAGCGCATACGGTGTGGTTATCATCCAGATGAAGAATTTTTTGGGAATTAAATATTTAACCCGCCTTATGACGAAAGCGGAAATTTTTACGAAATTTTCATTTAGAAGCATATTTATTTTTTCGCCAATTCTCATTTTGTTTAAATATTTATTTCAATTACCAAATAAAAAGTTGTACAAAACAAATATCATGGCATAATATTCTGACAGTGAATCCGTAACATACACTCACAGTACTCCTCAATTGGGTAAAGGCCTCCTTTCCATGCGCTACTATTTATTTGTCGATTAGCACAAACCTCACTTTTCACCAACTCGTGTGGTCTTGTTTACTTCTGTTAACCTAGCATGAAATTCACCATATGTTTTCTCCATCTACAATTTATATGATATAATAATTTATATAAGTTATAAAGGATTCAAATGAATCAAAATAATATTTTCTATACATAAAAAATGAGATCAATATCCAAATAGGAGAAATACAAGTTAGTGAATGGTTTTAGGCATTTATTATGCGAATTAAACGAAGTGGAGTCATAATTTTTAATTCGGCAGTAATAAAACTATATATATTGGTCTACCGCATTGATTATATTTGATAATAATAAAGTATTTGTTAAATTACAACTAAATTATATTTCACCATAGTGAAGTCGGAAGGGGTATGGTAGTCCAGTGGGTAGAACGGTAAGGTACTAACCGGAGGGCCCGAGTTCAATTCCGGGTGACGCTTCTGGGCACCCTCAGCTTCACCCAAGTTGTGTACCATTTTTGAGGTACCTGGTCATCCTGGGAAATCACAGACGGTACGGGAGAATGAAACTACCCTGCCAACCTACCCTGATGTGTGAATTTCACTCGCCGTTGGGGTTAGTACTGGGTGAGCTCTACCCTCTCCTACAAAACCGACATTCCGGTTAATTACTGTGATTTTTATCTCGCTATAGTTTATTAGTTCTGTCATTATTATTGTTATTACTTTTTTATTTTTGTGCTCCACTTATCATGGGTAATATTACAAATATCGGCCTAAGCAAGATATTT
>LYUA01000038.1:140140-157694 GCA_002093875.1 Calopteryx splendens | reverse complement strand
TCCCGGTTCAGGCGAATGATTTTTTCATTGTGGATTTTTCATATATAAACTCTATATCTTGAGGTAAGGTCAAAAAATTATCACCTTGCCTACAGAAAACGTTAAAGGGATGCTGGTAAAAAAACTCACCAAATGTGAGCTCCGAGCCACCTTAGTCAAAGTGTAATAGGCCACCACCAAAGTATTCACATAGGTGCTTCGCTTTGCCGTACCACTGTCGGTAATTTCATCGTGAAGGCGAAGCTGCGTGCAAATAGCATGAGACAAAGACAATCGGAATTGACGTAAGTTTAGCTAGGCCTATACTTCAGGCGCTATTGTAAAACCAGCTTTGATAAAGTTATAGTAGCACCACCACAGCCACCACTGCTGAATGCACAGAAATATGTGCAGTAAGAGTAATCCATAGCAAATATCCCCGCGCTAGTGGTAACACTTATCCCACCATCCACCACTTAATTAATACTTTTTTCATTGCTCGTATTTTATAATTTTCGTCTCTAACCATTTCCCTTAGCACCATAAATTTCATCTGCGATAGGCTAAGCATTGTATAGATCACATTAGTACATTTTAGCTGAACAATTTTCAGCGCTTATGAATCGTTAGTAACTACTACGTAATTTGGAATTTGATTGGATTATTATTAATTAAAGATTTGATTACATTATTAAAAAGTAGGTATTACCAGATCAATCAACCCAGTTGAAATATTGACGGATATGGTCTTTTTCTTTATAAATAAGAAATATATACTTAGCATAATGTTACCTCCAGATGAGCCAGCACTTTCATTCAAAGGACCTGAATGTGTCATTTTACATCAACGCCACCAAATAGAACGGCAGAAACTCACCTGTAAAGAAGAGACAGATGAATTACTAAGGTTTTAATTTTTTTATCAGGAGTGTAACATTAACAATATTGTTCAAAAATATGACCTACAAACTCATTAGTACAAGAACTTACGTAGATATATTTAATTTGAAACATAATAGGTTTCATTCAAATATATAGTCTGTTAATTTTATCATAACTAATTCTAAACTCCAGCGATACCGTAAATTACTCTAAGCAATACTGGACCTTTTTTCAACAGAGAACATTCCAAAAGTGTAACGTAGTATCTTTCAGCAAATAGAAATTCCAATATTTACTTACCTAAGGATGATCAACTTGCTGAACATCATCGATTTAATACATGAACACGAGAACTAAACTTAAGCAATAAAAAGCATGTATGTATCCATTAAAAAGGACTGAAATTTCAAGATTGGATTCCGGATATTTACTGTTCAAAATTACCATAAAAGAGAATTATGTAAGGAAGCGTAACTCTACAGCAAACTAAGTAAGCCAAACATTCGCAACCCGCTTAACAAAGTAATCGAAATTGAATCTAGATTAACCATGTTTTCAGAAAAAGAGAAGGCCGCAATTCACCGCAAACCGTTTAACGCGACGTTAGGTCAACATGAATATACGGGGTTGGTTATGTAAACTTTTGGCGATATGAAGAGCAAATAGAGCTTCATAATTTTTAGATCAATTTTTTCATCATAATTAAATAGAGATTACTAAAAATCCAATGCAGAGAAAACAGCTGAAGGCCATGAAATTGAAAAATATTCCTGCATTGCAATGAGAGCTAGAAATGGGGGATGTGATAGAGAAAAACTAAAAAAAAACTATGAATGAACTAATTTATCGCAGATGCAATTTTCTTTGAGCTAAAACTCATCAAAAGGATGATTAATGTTTGCGTAAATTTAAATGCTGAAGCCTTTTTAGCTGCGAAAACAAAGTGTTTCTATTTCAATTGTCATATGGTTTAAGGATTGACAGTATACTTTCTCCATAAAGAAGTAAATAATTCATCCCCCACGGACATAAAATATTCGCATTTTTTCATACATGATACCAATTCAGTTCCAATTCTAATGTTCATACATTCCGTTTGCTGAAGTATATTAGAACTCATTACAAAATATGGCATCGATAACGCCCCAGATTGGAAATTTTAAAAAGCCAAAGTTTTAAGCCAATAGTTAAATAATTAATAATATTAATATTAATTCGTTAATAATAGCCAATTTCTTAGTGTCATTTAATACACTGTGGACGAACTTAGTAAAACCTTGTGAAAAAATTTAACCTAGAAGTAGGGTCGAAACCTTTGTGGTACATTCAGGCAAACAATATCCCTATTGATGAAATAAACGCAAACTTTTTACGTTGCTGTTGGTTTTCAGGATGCCTCCGTTTCTGATCTTATGATGCTTCACCAACTGTTCTGCAGGAATCCTCAGGCCTTCATCAAAAACCAATTATTTATTATTCCACACTAAATACATTTAGCCAAATCGTGGTTTCAATGTGTGTGCGTCATTTTTGCCAAGAGCTCAAGGGCAAACACATCGCATTGAGACATCTGCTAGCAAGACAAGCTTTATATAGTGCTTAAAAAAAAGGGAAGAGGAAAATGGAGCAAAGAGGGGTACGTCTGGAGTGGTGAAGTGGGGAAGGATAGGAAGATGGTGGATGGTGGAACCGCAGGTTTATGCGTGGGAACGGAGTTACGGGATAGGACTGAGTTTTAGTGAGTGACAGAGAAAACGACAATGGAAACCCGCGAAAATTAAAATAACTTTTAGTCATACCAAAAATCATCTTTGCAAAGTGTCTGTGTTTCTCTTATTTAGTCATACCGTTCAAAAGCTAGACATTTGGTGATTGGTCCGTACTGTGCAATTTTTTTCTGCCCAAGATAATCCAGATTACAACCTTTGACGATAGAATTTAAAGTCTTTGGTAAACACCGCAGTTAGTAGAGACTATCAATTAATTGAAAAAGTTATACATGCTGCCATTCGTGATGCTATATCACTCGTGCTGACAACATCATCACAGTAATCAACCCGAAGATCGGTTTGGTAAGTGAGGGTAGAGATCGCCCAGTACTAAGCCCACCGTCGTGTGAAATTCACACAACAGGGTAGGGTGGCCAGTTCCTTTCCCTGTACCACTTGTGATTTCCCAGGATTTCCTGGGTATCCGAAAATTGTAGCACAGCTTGGGTGAAGCTGAGAGTGCCCATATGCGTCACCCGGAATCGAACCCTGGCCCTCCAGTTAGTAGCACAGTGCTCTACCCACTGTACTACCGCGCCATAGCGTACTGACATATTATTCTAAAACAATATTCCATTTTCCTCAAGAAAAACATTACTACACTCACAGAAATGTTTAAAAATATACACCATATTAAAGGCATAAAATTACTGGATTAAAACGATAATTTCTCTAATTTGTATTTATCTCTAACTCATTGTTTTCACTCCCTTGAACAAATCACTGGACAATATTTCATATTGGTGATTAATCAACTATTAATTGTTTATCATTTACAGTTGGACTGTACGCGTCTATCTTCAGAAGAATTGATTAGGTACTGGCAGAAGATGTAGATGCATGGACGCCTTGCAATAATGTATGAAAAGACACTGGCTATGAGTATACCGTAAATATCTTAAAGCACTCCATCATCCAGATTTTAAAATCATAAAAATTAATATTAATATTTTGTTCCTTTTAAAGGCATTATTGTGGTATCTTCACTTCATAATATTTTATGCCAAACGTTCCTATGGCCAGAAACAAAATATTGCTTACAGGTTATTTTAAAAGTTTTACATTTTTAAACCTGAAACCTCTATTAGAAAATGGGTTAAGCAAAATTCACTAGCATATTAATCCCAATGCTTTAAAGATGATAACTACAACACAACGAAAACCAAAACAAGGTTGTAAAGCAAATATCGAGTTCCATCTTATGTCGTGTAACATACCTCAACGATCTTCAGTTTCCACGGGCTCATTCCCACTCATCTAACATAACACACCTTCTTCTTCGTATTAATTATTTATAAAATGAGATTCCTCAGAGTTAGGAGGTGGAAAGTTAGGGCAGGGTTGCAACCTTACGGCCATGCTGCGACGTGCCTCTACTCTGAAATTGCCGAAAAAGTAGCAGATCCCGGAGATATACAAGCAGCAGTGAGGAGAATAGGATGCGTGCCTGGGAAAACAGCGACAAGACACGCACGCAGGAGCGATATCAGCAGAATTCCGCTCCCTCTCCGTCAAAACGTAGCAGCCCAAAGCGGCGTTACCTCAATTCTTGACGCCGACTTCTCATCGCTCGACAGGTAAAACACCCCACGTCAAGAACGTACAAATTAAAAAGCGGAAGAACCCAACTCCAGATTAAAAAAAAATCATACTGCGCTTGCAACAACGTGTTGCGTTCGTCACGATTAGAAAAACGCAGTGGAAAAAAATTGTAGTAATTCTATCTGATTCCATTACTATTGGAGAAAATGTAGAATGAGACCAATAGCCCTCAGGGCATGCGTGCGAAATTACCATGAAGAATTACACCAACTTGGAAAATGTGGTTTCGCTTCAGTAACCTTAAATTTTAAAACATATTCAATAATTTTGGAGCTTCGCCAACAATTTAAGGACAAATAGGCTGGGTCTAAAACGAAAGATGTTGCAAGGTCAGCCATCACTATAATAAAGGAGTCTATTTATGAAAAAAATAGCTCAATAATGTATAAAAACTTAAGGAGAAGGGAGTAAAGCAAAATGGAAAACAATGAAGGAATGTATATTCGAGGAGTCTTTAATATAATTGATTGTGATCCATACATTACGGTTGGCTACATACCTTTTGAAAACTAGAGTAAACCGACATTAGTAATGATAGTTTTTCATGGGATATTAAACGTTTAATGATACCCTGCTGAATTTCCACCTTCAAGTACAACTGCTCTGTTAAAAATAAAGCAAGAACTATCCACTAATTCCTTCCCGTAGCCATGATAGGCCGAGCATTATTATTTAAATGTAATTAAGCATGTTTGTAGGAAATATAGTTTAAAATATATTAAACTATTTTTCAATTTCATATTGCCTTCTTGACGCGGATCACAAATAATGCGTCAATAACATCAAATAAGCACTAAAAAGATTTCCTCATAGTTGGAATGTGAATGTAATTGGGTGAGAAGTTGATGAGCTCAAATTTGGAAAACACCCGGTGCGTAGTCATGGGGTAGAGAAGTACGCGGCGATGCCGCACTACCTCGAATCTTATCGAATGGTTGAACGAATATCCTCGAATGGTTGTCCGGTATGTTTCCAAATCAACTATTCTTTTTAGTTATATTTAATGAACAAAACGTCATAAGATAGAAAATGGCAAACGCAAAAATAAGTCTGATAGGCGTTTTAAAATATTAAGTAGAGAAAACATTCATAAAATGGAGAATTATTACCCGTCATTACACATATTATCATGAATTTTTAAAAGATCGAATACTGTAAATCGGGTTATATTACTTCACAAATGTCTTCAATAATTTTTCTAAAATAAATTTAATCGTTGTTAAATTTTAACTTTCGCTCTCTCATCATTGTTGATTAATTTTGTAAAAACCGAAGCACAATCATTTTAAAATCTACGTCTGATCTGAGATGTCTCATCTGCTTTACCTAAATTATTTTGTGAGCAAGGGATTGGCATGTCCAATGCATTCCAAGTGGACGTGAAGCCCTCACATAATTTGCTATTGAATAAATTAAATACTATTTATATATTATTCAGTCAGTCAGTCTAACATCAGAATATCTTGCCCCGAGCTTCAGCATCGCTCGTCACACACCTACGAGATATTATGAAGGTTATTACATTCGAATTTAAGCCTTTTTAATAGAGATTTAAACTGAACTTTTCCTCTAGGATTAAATGTTCAAATAAATTCAGTTTTCTTAGGAAATATATGGAGTCTCTCTACGAATAGTACGAGAAAAAAATGTCTGCTGATAACATTGAGAAAACAGACACATTTCTTTAAAATGCTATAGCATAATAGCCAACAGAAATCAATGAATAAAATGATGGATGGCGAGAGCTATGAATAAAGGCAAAGAAATACGTCAAGCGAAGTAGAATGAATGGAAATCTGGGAGAAGAAAAGAACTTAGAAGATACAATGAAAGCAGAGAAAGCAGAAAAAGAATGGAAGAGAGTGTTGGAATAAATCGATCTGGACGTATAAAAGGTGATCCATTTATAACTAAAAACGTTTTGGAGTGTATTTGACCTCATCCTCATTTTGAGAATAAATAATTATAACATTTTAATCAGGTATCAATGATTTCAGTAAGAAGCCGTACTCAGAAACGAGTAACATATATGAAAACATTATCACAGCAAAAAAGAGGTTATTTAATCTTTCAAGATCTTCTTTCAAGAGCTAATCTTTCACGAACAATCTTTTAATCGTAATTTTGACTGTGGAGTGGCGGTATCTCAGTTGCCAAGGCAACAGAATGACGGGCCCCGATATTAAATCAAGGTTTGATGCTTTCCCATTTCCATCTTCAACCAAGCTGGATATATCTATTTTCGTGTTCCATTACTATCTTAGCCCCCCAAGCTAAATGTGAGCATTTCTAGCATGGGGTTTAGTATTAGATCAGACTACATGTCACACCGATCTTCGATTTGAATTCTGGGGAGGTGAACTTAATTTCGTTACAAACTCGTTTCAGGGACGAAAAATGAATTATAACACACTAAAAGTCTATGCAAGACTACTCGTAAACAATCCAAACGGCCGCTGATTATTTTTATTACCTAATTTTTGACACATTTAAGGGTTAAATAAAAAGTAACTTAATTCTCATTTTAGTCTCATATATATTTCAATTATGTGTATTTCCTCCCATGATGATAACATACCCTCCCCTTAATCCATTCGATTCTCTCTCCTCCACCCACTTTACCCTACACCTGGGAACACATCTATCTTATTTCATCTCCCAAACAAGCCCACTCAGTTTGCCTGCCTATATGCTCAGCCCCCTCTCTTCATGGCGGCATTTTCCCCCTTGAGCGCAGCCGGAGAGTTCATTATAATTAAGGCCGTTTGCACGGGAGGGATCCACTTGGGATCTCGCGGTTCCACAGGAATATCCCGCGTAACTAGGTAACGGTGTTTGATGACGTCCCTCTCGTCATGGTGTTGTAAAACAAATGACGGTCAGTTTTGAGCATGATCGAGGGAACCCGTTTTAAAGAAATTTGAGTGGATGAAACTTCACACATGAGCGTTTTCAGAAATTGAAGGGTATAGACACGGAAGACTAAAAAGTGCGAAAGCCAATTGGACACCATGAATGCATTTGGGTACTTAAGACCACCACTCATTCGTTTTTACGAGAACTCGAGGCATACCAAAAGGTGTTATATGTCATAATTTAGGATTCCATTTCCGGTACTTAATTAATTGCCGACACCTATGGGTGTAACCGTTGTACCTTTCGACACATAAAAAATGCCAAACTGTGATTTCTAAAATGAGTTAGTAGAGGGACAGCATTGTTAAATGAGTAGCACTCTGTTGTGCTCCACTTCGTTAATTTACTGCAGTCTTTGGAGTGCATACTTATTTTAAAAGGTGGCATATGAACTTTTGAAATTTGAAACCGAAGTTACATGTTACCACCGAATATCGGTTGATGTACTCGTTAACCATATGCTATCTTATAAATTACGCAGCCATTATTAATAAACTTGTATCTGTGTAGCCAGTACTCCTGCTAAAATTCACAACTTTAAGGCAAAAAAAAGTCTACTTCTAAATCCAAGACTAATACAGCGAATTTATTGGAAGAATGTTCCAGCATTACAGGTTAAAGAAATAAAATAAAAAGTAAATGAAATCAAAACAATAATTTGCAATAAATTATTAATTGAATAGGCTCAGAATTCTTCTCCTATCATCATGGGTCTTAGAAGCGGCTGCGCTGAAGAAGTTCTGTGAAACCCAGGTTCTGCCATCCCCACCATACATTGAATTTGTTGAAGTTTTGGGAATGTTAGGGGAAGAGATAAGGCTATTGGGAGAAATCTAAAGAAAGCAGGAAAAGTGGATGTATGGTGTGCTGAGTGGTGATGGATTGTTGAAGAATTTGATAGACAGTAGAATGTTGGGTAAGAGTGGTAGAGTGAGGAAAAGGTTAGGGATGTTAGACGGAATGAAGGGTGGCAGAAAATATGCGGAAATGTAGAATATGCTATTGTATGGGTGTGGCATTCAGAAACCTACCTCATCGGTAGATAATCATTAATAATAAAACTCAATGTAATCCAACGATATTACGTAGTACGAGGGTTCGCGTACTCTGAAATAAGTTCTTAAGGCAAACGGACGATAGGAGATGATCTGGACATCCAAATACAATGCACGTATGTAAATCCTTCCCTATTTTAAAAGATTTTTCAATGTAGACAAAATTGTTTTTATCTATATATATGCTTTAAAAAACAATAAATTTCATTGAATTAAAGTACCTCAAAAAACCATAAAGTTGGAGTTTATTTCACTTTACTGTACCCCGGCTGAGTGATAAAAAATTAAAGGATTGCTAGTGAAGTACATAAATCAATCACAGTAATCAACCCGAAGATCGGTTTGGTAGGTGAGGTTATAGCTCAACCAGTACTAAGCCCAAAGGAGTGGGAAATTCACACATAAGGGTAGGGTGGCCAGCTCCTTTCCTTATAACTCCTGTGATTTCCCAGAATGACCTGGTACGTACCCGAAAAATGGTACACAACTTGGGTTTAGCTGAGGGTGTCAATAGCCGTCACCCGGAATCGAGCCCGGACCGTCCGAGTGGTAGCTAAGCTCTTTACCCACTAGACTACCTCGCCCCTTTTCTGTAGTATAAGACGACGTGGATCAATGTTCTCATTAAGACTTAGGACAGCATTTAGGTAGAACGTGAATTCAACGATATCGACGGTGTAGGTATTTACTATTAGCTCCAGTAAGTTTCGGATTATTTAATGCAATCAGCCGTGCGCGTTGTTTAAATGAACGTTTTTTATGAACTCAAAGTCTGCACTACTACTTACGGTATGAAAAATTAAGAGTTTTGTACGTGTTATCGCAGAAAACATGCCATAGAAGGTGAATTAAGGATTCTCTGGGGGAAATATACTTTTTGTCCCATTGTTCCCTTTCCCGAATCCGTTCGTTTCACGGAGTTTACTTCTCACCAAATGCAACTCCCCTCCCTGACTCAAGGGACAGTTCCTTAAATCTACCAATGTATCTTCATACAGAATTTTTTTTCTATTCACTGATGAATTATATTTTAAACCCACGACCTTGCCATGGTTTCTCTTCTAAAACTATTTATGAATTACTACGAGGAAAAAAAATCATTCTGACCCCTCCAAAACGAATGAATGTTTTAATATATTTTTTACTTGTAATAACATCTTTTGTAATATGATCTGGTGCTTTCCCGGGGTATTGAATGAGGAAATTCCTCTCGGGTCTTCCATCGGGTGAGAGTCTCCATTATGGCCGACGTTTGGATGCTCGACTCGTGCATCGTCTTCCCCATTGTAATCACATGGCGCCTGACTTGGTGGAAATTATATATAAGGCGGCCAAAAATCGAGAAACGATACTCAACTACCCTGAATACCAGACCATAATGGAGACTCTTACCCGATGGAAGACCTGAGAGGAATTTCTACATCTTTTTTGTTTGTAAAGGTACGGAGAAACAGCAAAATATTTAACATGGATGAATTCGCTTCAGAAAACCATAAGCTTTAATCGTGGGCTGCTATTGGCCATTCCTTAAATTTTACGGGCGTAACGTATTTTATAATTAGTAATTTCGTGAAATTGTTAGCTAAACTTTCTGGGGAAGTTTCAACGTGTTTAATTTGACAGTGATAGTGCTGTCCTTTCACAAAGTCATGCCAGAACCCATCATCCCAATTTAATATTTGTATTTCTCGATCCAATGTCAATTTGTTTTCAAAATGTAGCTTTTAGTAATATTTTTCATTGCACCAAACAGACGAAAAATATCAGATATGAATCCCATTAATGTTTTTTCGCTTATTTTAACTGCTCTACTTTTGCATTGCCTACACCATTGAATTCAAAATATTTATCATATTTCCTTTATTGATTATTTACTGTCTACTAACGGAAATATATTTACTATACTGGAGAATTTAAAACGACAACGGATAATTTTATTTTTAATCGACACTGTTAGACTTTTCTAAGACGGACAAACTGATTCATCCCCTTCATCTTAGGAAATAATTCTGGCCACAATTGAGAGTGTATTGGTCTTAAGAAATATCTATTCAATGAAGAAGTAATCGGCATCCAGCTATAGAGGATAGGAAGAAAGACCTTATCAACAAAAATAGGTGAATATGCACACATTTACTCATTTAAAATGCATTTAATTTATTTTGTAGAACTTTATCTATTTCCATGAACACCACCTGTCACATTTTAAATACAAACAATTAACATAGCCCAATTTATATTTCGCGATTGAATACCAAATTTTATTTTTGTGAGTTAGGTGACAGAATCAAGAGATTAGGGACTCATTTATTCGAGAAAAGTTCATGATGGCAACAAATTAAGCGCCATACTAATTAGCCTTTTCCTTTGAAACCATCTTCCTTTCTAAAAAAATTCCATAATGGAATAAACGCAACACGAACGTCTTACAGGATATGCATTCAGATTTATATAATTTATTTTATATTAACTTGTCTTCAAAAGGTCTAAATTTAACAGTATTTAAAATAATTGATTAGACCTATTTAAATTTTAATATACTTAAATGACGATTGTTCACATTTTCCAGACTCTACAAGATAACCGATTAATTTGGTAAGAGAGAGCTGAATTTTCTTGATGCTCTACGTTTTACAGGTTTTCAGCTGCTTCGGTGAGCGCTCCCAGCCTATGTCTGTTTTCCTATCAGCTTCCTATAAGAGATGTTTCGGTTCATGCATAGTAAGGTATTGACGGCTCCGACGGTCCGTGATACGCGAACTCCGACACGTTCACGAATTCTACCAAACCCCTTGAAGAGGACCCAAGTCTTTTACCGCTACCGAAGCACTCCGTTTCCTCTCTGGTCTAATTCTTCTCCTTACCTCCAATCTGCAATGTAATCCGTTCTCTCGGTGCTCTCCGTCTCGCAAAACAAATTATATAGCATGTTCATTCCCCCTAAGGAAGCATCCCGCCAGGTGCAAAGACACACACAAGGAATAGCTCCTCACTCTCCCACAGCGACCCCCACCCTACACGAGAAACCCTCCCGACCTCTGCTCTTAGGCGCCACTCCCCTTCCTTGGAAGGGAGAGCCTTTTTTCACCCCTCTGCCCACGTCCTCGCCACGAAAACACTCTCACTCGCTCACTGCTATAGTGGATCGATGAAGGAGTCGATCGACGTGCGGCGACGTCAAAGACTTTTCCCCGATAGGGAAGAAAAGGGTAGGGGGGAAAAGCAGTTTATTTGTTTGGACAATGCAGTGGCCCCATCTCAACCTACTCCTCCCCACAATCTTCCTCTCTCCAGGCTGCCATTTCATTTCCATTTCATCCGTCGTCGTCATGGGAATCCTATTTTTTGTTTCACCATCAGGATAAGCTTAAGTTATTTACGTTTTAAGGTCCATCTAGAGCACGAAGGCACCAATACCAAAATCCTAGGAATAAATTACCATTGCTACAACGCTATAAGTTAATGCCGTTATTAAATTTCGTAATATATAGAATAAAATAAGTTTTGGTCAGTCCACGAAAAAGTTAAACTTCGTCGGGAATTTGAAATTTGGTGACGTGAATATAAATCAAGTATATGAAGCCTTGATATGTTAAAATTTCTATTTAAAATGAAACGTAGGTACAAGATTTATCATAAATGTGATGCTGAAGTTAATTTTCGTAATGTACGGGGGAGAAAGGGTGAAGAAAACAAACTAATATTAGTTATACCATTGCTATAAGATAATGTAGGTATGCATCAGATAAAGCTCTATTGCTTCCTGACACTTAGTTCAATATTATACTCGTAGACTATCCCATATAACTGATTAACTTCTTCATATTTTACTTCCATTCACTGACTCCCTCCTTTTCCGCCACAGGTTTCTAAACGCCCAATTTATTGAGCATATATTTAACCAACACATTACCCCATTTAATACAATTCGAGATTGGCCGATATGTCGCATGATGACAGCCTTGGAGCTGTAGCACTTGTTATTGATCTGGAGAAGAATAAACTCCTACGCTTAAGAGGATGCGTCAGTGATGATGAAGACGGAAAAGGGTAAAACCTACCAACCGAAGTGAAACTCATCGGACAGCTGCTGCTCCGTATTTTCGTGAGTGGGAGGTCGAGTTAAGCAAAAAACGGATTGAGCAATGCTATATTTCCTTATGTAGATATTTAATAATCTTTTTAATTTCATAAATTTATATGATTCATAAAATCAAATTTATAATGATTTAAATTAATTAACTGTTTAAAATCATAATAACAAATATGAACTTAATACTGTGAGCATGGTAGGGTACTTGAAGAGTGCCAGTGGTAAAAAGAGGTGATGAGTAGGAGTGAGTGCGTTATGAAAGAATGTGGTTTCAATACATTGGTAATAGCACCGGGAAATAACGTAAATCCTCAAATGTAATGTGTGTATATACGGTGTGAGAGGAAGGGACAATCGCTGAAGGAGGAGTCTCTCAATTTAATTCTAAAGTCTATTTTATTTTTAAGAAAATATGGAAGAAGACATGGCAATTAATATATATCTTTTCAAATGAGCTATTGTTCTAAAACTTTTATAAAAGTAATGCATTATAATTGAAACTAATGTTAACCCTTTTTTAAATAAAAAAACAGCAAAACACATTTAGAGTTCACAAGATCAAATATTTCTTAATTTATATTAATTCTTATAATGGTAAAGGATAGCAACCTTTTCACTTTCGCTGCGAATATAAATGAATGAAATTAATCACTGTTACCCACGCGGCCATTCACACTTTATCTTGGATTGCCAGTATACGGATTCGGCTGTACCTAGTGTGGAACAGCTTAGTAGGCCAATCCAGTAAACATTTTTCCAGTTTTCCTCATCCTATTTGACAAATATCGTTTTTGTACCAGAAAAGAAATTTAAATATTAATTAATAACTTCTCATTAAATCAAAAAGTTATTTTTACTTGAGAAAATTATCGGAAAACCTTGGCAATGAATGATAATTTCGCACCAGCCATCATATATGTTGGGTAAATATAGCTAGAATAAAAATATATGAAATACAAGTAGTGTCGTGCCGAAAATACCAATACAAAATAGAGGTAGATAATAGACACTTAATTTACAAACGCGATGGATATTTTTATATCAATTTATTTAATCAAGTTTATTTAAAAAGAAACAACAAAATTACAGGTCTGATGCATAAAACAACACAAGACTAAAAGCCTAAATTTTCGTATACCTTTCGTCAGGTAAAAAAATATTTAAGAAAACATAAGAATTTAGAAAATCATTTGCTGGCAATATCAGAATTTTTGTTTCTAGCATAATAAGTTATCATATCATCATAATTTATTTTTATTGAATTTGGAGGAACGTATATTAATAAAACGATATATGCCATATTTCGTATAATTTTAACTAAAATCGCTATTCATAGCATTCCAATTTGAAATCAATCCTACTGTTTTTCAAAGTACTTTAAATGCAACTGGGGATAAAATAATCCTAGAATTGCCATCAATAACTTTATATAATATTAGCACGTTATCAACATTATTCATAATTTTAGGAATCACCACCATTATTAGGAGGAACCAGTATTGAGGAGAATCACAAATTGATTTGACGAGGGATTAAGTAGTAAGAGTGTCAATGCACCCGATGCTCCACCCTCTCGTATCATCCCACTTTCTTTTCCCCGCTCCCTCCGGCTTTAACATTCTCTTCACTCCTTATGTCCGATTTAGACAAAAAGGATCCCTACGTCTCTGATACCCTACTCTGCCTCCGCCAGCCCTTGAGGAAAGGGTTAACTCCTATCACTACAGAGATGCTCCCCAAGGGTAAACTGGTATTCCCACCCAATGTGGTCAAGGAAACCCTTTCTCTCTCCTACCCATTTCCTTTTGACACGCAGACATACTTTCCTCTTCTTCTCCTCCCCGTGCAGAGATATAAATAGAAGAACAGGGTTTATTCACAGCCTCACAGGCATAAGACTTTCTCCGCCTCCCACTCCACTTCTCATGACCTCCGGCCAAGTATTTCCATCTCCTCACTTTCGCCCTAGGAACTCCGTGTTTAGTAATCCTCCTGGAGATCCATCAGTTTCTTTTTGTGTGCAATCTCGGCCTAGTCCGTCACAACCCGGACCTTCCTTTTTTACTCTCATCCCTTTCTGTTGAAATACTTCCTCTCATCTTCACCCGTTCTCTATCTCTCTCTTACTATCCCATTTCCGCCTTACATCCAGTCTCCTTTATTTGAATTCAGCTGGCATAGGATTTTTCACACGAAAACGTCTCTCTTCACGTCTGAATTTAAGGTAGGCTGCAAGAACGCAAACTTCTACCAAAACCTTCTACTGATGACTTCGAGGTGGTGGCACCTATGAGAAGTGAGTCAACTAATTCGTTCTTGATAATGGTCCTTCTGTATCGAGAAGTATTCAAATAGGTCTTAAATGAAATTTATAATCACAACACCCTTTTCCTTCATAAATAGTTGTCACCAAAAAAGGTATTTTCATCTTCTAATAGAAATTACGCAAGACTTTGAAAAATAACTTATCATTATTGTGAAAATTTGGCTCCAAATGAAAAATATGAACACCATTCTTACTGAAATGATAACCTAAAGCATAGAGAATAAAAATACGAGAAATGGTAGCTATATAACAACAGTTTAATTTTTTAATTAAAATTATATCATCAAGAACTATATTTGCTTTTGTTTCCGCACCGCATGTTATGTTTAAGATCCCTTCTTTTTTAAGTACATTAAAAAACGATTTAGCTTTATTCTAGCTCAATATTTTTCGAGAATTCTGGAATTCAACGTTCTAAATAACTACTCATCTTCCGGACTAAGCAATTGAATAATAGTAGTGCTTTCATTCCCACCTAGATAAAAAAACTAAGCGTTAGAAAATATGACTGATACGTTAAAATGTGTATTAATTGAAATCATTATGAACATAGTACAGCTTATTCACTATGCATAAACCCTATTTAAACATTAGCATATTCTTAAAACTTTCATTCATTGGCTTAGGAAAATGCTATACAAGCCTACGACTACGATACGGCCAACGGCAACTACGACATATATCTTTGCGAAAGAGATCTAGTTCTAAATTTAAAAACGGAACTTTTTCGCATACCAAAAACAAGTACGTACCATACGAGAAACAAGTGGCTTTCATCAACCGTTTTAAATGACGTAGTGTTTTGTAAACTAATGGCGTTAGTGGAGGCTCGAAAAGTTTTTTCCATAGATATATTTAATACCGCGAGATATTGCTGATGTGCTCCCTGCTCAAAGAGGGAGACACGGCTATGTGACAGAAATGTGAGTCAATAATTGATTACAACCATTGAAAATTCTGTTCTTTGTTATAAAACCGTTTTGCTTCAATGAAAAACTTTTAAGCAGATATTAAGAGAATCAAGTCAATATTTTCAATTAAATGCTAGAAAAATTTACTTATTTGAAATTTTTAATATATTGAAAATTCAAGCGTTGTAAAAATATAAATGATAATCAACTACTCTTCTGTTCCTAAAATGTTTTACCTATCACCACGCACTGATACTTTTTTTTCAACGCTTTATCCTAAAATTTATAAGGAGATCTATGATTTGAAAATTCTAAAAACCTGCAGAGGTAATATGTAAAGCCTTGGGAAGAATAATAAATGTGTTTGCATAATTTATTTTTATGTTTTTTCTCTTCTATAACTTTTTGTAAGCCAAACAATATTGAAAATTGTTGTCAAAAATGTATTTTAATTCAAATCATATATCCCAAATAAAGTTCAACTTGCCACTACTTGCATCCTTTCGAATGACGGGCAACAAGTAACAAGGCAGTAGGTCGACCTTTGTTTGGGGTAAAAAAATGCCCCAAATCCTTTTTATAGATGAAATACTCCAGGGTATGAGGTGCATGTTCCATTCCAGTATTGAAATTCCCCTCATGCATACCTTCGGATGCATCATAAGAAAAATATTTCGAAGAATAATCTATTTTTCACTTAGTATGTATTGAATGGATTGGAGAGAGAATTTTTTTCCGCTACAGTAGCATGCAATGAATGAAAAGTCTGATCTAATAATAATGAACGCAATTTGTTCCCTTTCCCAAGTTATTACGAGAACTATCAGTGCGCATTGAAAGGCAGTAGAATGGTAGGCAACTCACTGTAGTTGTCCCAGGATGCTTTCTATGCAGAGAAGGCCAGGATTTCATTTTGAGCGACCAAACTGTGTAAAAGTTTGAACTTTTCTGCTACTATATCTTCGAACTCTTGCTAATGGAAGCCACTTTTGCTTTTTCAACTTCAAGTCTTAAAGAACGGAGAGCCCCACCATATTTATATTTCAACTGTGCATACTCCAATTTCCCTTTCCAGTTGCTCGTCGTACTCATACACGTGCCAGGGCCTCTTACGGTGTTCTTTTCTGCTCAGTTTTCCTTCGTTTGCACCGGACTCCTTTCCCTTTCTGTTGGGATCCCTTCATTTGCATCCTCAAATACTTTATTTTTCTGAGTGAAAAATGGTTTTAGAACATCGCTCTCTTTTTTTCCGTTAATCATTATTTCACCGTTTCTCCTCCCACTAAAACGTAAAATCCCTTTTAAACGTTGGTATTCCGAATTTGTTCCCGTCGGTTAACGCCCCTACCGCTCTCTCGCATCCGTTCCTTACACTGTTTTCCATTCTATGGAATTCCTAAGCATTTTTTTCAGCATCCAACAGTCTCTCATGCCAAAGAAGCTTTAAAAAACAATGGCTGTTCAAAAGAGATAATTCCTACACGTTAGCATTTTATTCATTCAAAAATATGTAAACGGCGAAATTTTATTCGAGACGAATATTTTTTTACTCATTCTCTGTACGCTATATACAGTTGGGTGAGGAATAAGACTTTCATTCTTTGAACGTAAATGCTGCTTTTGTATCATGGATGGAGAATATAATAGACAGCCATTTTATTATTAATAAAATACAAACTACATATTACGCAAATGACGACAATGAGCTATAAAAATGTGAAACTTTTTTGTATTAGAACTAGGCTGGCTGGCAGAATATTATGGAAAACGTTCCATCTAAAATTTTTACCATGAGCACTATTGTGTTTATGGACTTCTGAATTCTCTAAAAGAAGAATTTATGCACACATTCATTAACTATAAGTTAAGAGAGAATTAAAACTATTACAGCACACTATCCATTGATTTATTTTCAAGGATTGAGAGATCAAAGGATATATGTGTATATATATATAATATATTGGAAGGCAACGGGAAACCACCACATTAATTCTCCCTAGTATATGCGGCCCTTGGGTTGC
>LYUA01000038.1:108931-132449 GCA_002093875.1 Calopteryx splendens | reverse complement strand
GTGAAAAATAAATGTCCAGGTTTGGATAAGCGTAAATTCTATTGCATTCGAATTTGAATTAATCTCATCCATTATGCTAAAATTGATACAGCAAAACAGATGAAAAATGAAAGTACAGCCATGAATTTAAAAAATGGCCGTTTAATTCTTAAAAAAGCTCTGAACTGAAATTTATTCCTCAAAGAAAAATAAAATATGTTCCTTACTCAGTCTCTGTTAAAAGGTAGATATTCGGTGAACCATTTGGTATTTCACTGTCGTTCTCAGTGATGTCCTATAAAGCTCTTCCTTGTCATTTTTAGTGAAAATAGTTAATTTTATAAATGTGCAATGCGCTATTCTGACTGATTCTGCGAGAACGCACTGACGTCCGCGATGAAACAGCTACTAAACATTCCAATCGCCCTGATTTTAGGCCATTCGGTTTTCCCCAAATCAAATCAGTTCTACCGGAAAAAATCGAGTTCTCCAAAACTAATCCAGTTCCTTTAAACTATACTGATTATTCCATGTAGGCTAGAAATTCACGAATATGCACAGTTACGCGTATTTTCCAGANCATGTAGGCTAGAAATTCACGAATATGCACAGTTACGCGTATTTTCCAGAAAATTAACTAATTATATTTAGCTCAATACCGGGTCGACGTGACACTAAACCAAATATTTTTTGATGGGTTCTGAGCCTAAATTCGTACCGTAGGAACTTAAATTAATTTCGTAGGCAAAACCCGCGGAAGCCAATTTTTCTCATAAGTCTTCAACTGAGAAATTCTGGTAAATATATTAGACGGCGATAAAACCGCCACTCCCGGTTGTGTGGGTAAGGCTTCAAACCTGCTGGATTACCAGGAGCAGACTATGCCCCTCGAACTGGGTCAGCCTTACCTATCCCTACTCCAATCTATTTTTAAATGATAATTCTACAGATCGTCACCCCAATTCTGCCCCCAGCCTAAATACTGACATGCAAACGGAAAAACAAAGAAGCTCCTAAATCGTTAGTTCATGAGGCCGGCTTTGAATTTGAACGTCACGACTATATTTTGGTCCGTGGTGGGCCACAGCGCTCTTCACGGGTGATATCTACCCTCCATCGCTCTAATACCTCCATAAGTGAGCTCGCGATTTTGTGATCAATTGGTTGCTCTCCCTCCCAACCGCGCGCAGTGTGAGGGAGGGATGGAAACGATTTGAAGGATAAAACTGGGACCGGGCTGGGAGAGCTCCCGACGTGATCTCCGCAGCGTCGCAACGTGGGCCTCTTGACTATCAATCACTGTCACGTAAAAACCTCCGCGCAAAGCCTCACAAAAGAGGCGACCAAAACAACTTTTTCAACATAAAAAAATGTAACCCACAAAACCAAAAGAGAAGTAAAATGAGGGTCAAACAAGAAAATGGAATAAGTAAAGACTGCAAGAGTGGGTCCTTTGGGACTGCGACAATGCAAAATAAACAGAACCCACTATAACCTATATCAGTCCCTCTACCTATATCCAGAACAAGACCTAATAATACCTGTAATCAGTAATATTATTCAAAAACGGTATGCTTCAGTGTAGATATTATTTGTTTCGCGTTTCTATAGCTCGAGGTTCAACGGCAGCCAGAAAGTTTCAGATACTTATTACTAACCATATCGCTCTTCCGTTGAGACCCAGCAACTACTGATCAGTTATTATTGAAACTTTATCACCATGAAGGATTGGTAAGGACTAAATACTAATTAAATAATAGGAAACTATAAAACTAGCCTTCCACTAAGCATCCGTGGTAGACCAACGCTCTTTTACAAACTGTAGAGTCCCGGGTGAAATCCAGTTGGTTCTTGGGACGCCGCCAGCTAAATATCATTTGTTTGATTGGATGTACACTAGAACTTTCTGATAAACGGAGGCAGAGAAAGGAACGAAATGTTCCCATAGACAATGTGTGGATTGAACAATGTGTGAAACTTTGTATATTTATTTTCATCTCTGAGATAGACCGTAGAGGTGAAAGCTATGGTTTTTGGAATAATCATGCCAGTCGAAGGTGAGTAACTCAAAATAATTACGACTTCTATGCCTGAACAAATAAACAAGAGTAAATTGACTAATGAAATATTTGCGAGATGAAAAAAATCACCAGAACCAATACAATTTAAACAATTGGATAATATTCTTAGATGCATACTTCGGCAGGTAAACTACATTAACTAAGGCTAATAAGAAAGCTAAGCCTATAAGTAGAATATTGGAAAGAATGAAATTATTTAAAGGAGCGTGAACCTATTACGGTAAATTTAACAACCTATTATGTGTAGCATGAATTAAGTGCCATAATGTGACGGAAATTTTCTCGAACTAAATTTCTGCCCAATGACAAAAATTTCAGCGATTGAAACCAATGCAAACAAATGATGAAAAAGAAAACGAAAAATATATATTTCCGAAGAAGTTACGAAAGTCGACGTTCGAGGGAGCCGAAAAGGGAAGGTGGCGCCACGGCCTAGGGCGCGGTGACTTCAACTGAGAAATCCCGGAGCAGCGTACTTGAGGCAAGGGCAGACAGACCTTACACCGGCCACACCCTCACGACCTGGATTCCGTGTAATCAATAAAACTGCACCATTTGTGCACCGTCACATTCACATTTTTGGGAATCCGTGTGAGAAATAGCACGTCGATTCTCTATTAATCACTGGATTTAATTTTTTTGACTCGTAAACACCATTCAAATACAACTCACGGCTGATTTAAAGATTGGAAGCGGAGACCTCGAGAATCATGTCCAAAAAGAATTAACAAATTCAATATTCTGGCCAGGCAAGCAGTATTCCAATTGCCAATATTTAACGGTTTTTTTTTCTTTATTCCCGAGCAGAAATGACTTTCTTAATCACACCCTTGGGTCCCACCATCACCATAGTGATCGGAGCATTGATTAATGAAAATACCATTTAAATTTGACAGACAATAATTTTCCTTTTAATCTTACTGGTCCCATTTACATGCTTGGTTTGAGATCCAACTTTAGCATAAGCATATACTTTTATTTATTCCGCTACTCCAACGTCTGTGATTATATCGCTCGATGGACATACCTGTAAAAACATGTACGGTCAAATCTCAAGTGTATTTTAAAACGGTACACTTTGTGCTGATGAACCATAGCAATCATTGTTTGCACAAATATCGGCGACAGAGAAAGACCGATGCGTGTCTTTGAACAATAACAGTATTATTTCATAACATACACTCTATTAATTTTACACTTGTACCTATATTAATTAATAGCAACAAGAACAATGAAACAAGAGTGGATTGAGAAGGTATTGAGAGATATGGTGAATGGTTTGAGAGAGAATGTTTCTGAAAATTGTGATAATAGGGTAAAAGTGGTTAAACAAGAAAAATTGAGGCATATGCTATTGAATAGGAATACAGATTTTGAAAGGCATTAAGGGTTTTGAAAGCATCTAGATTTTAAGACTGATTTACTGCGATACAAATAGCTTTTGTATTAGAAAATACTTGGAAGCACTTAATTGTGTAGAAAACCACAGCATAGCGTAAACGTTTTAAGGGTCCATTTATAACTTCTGACTGGCAGACTACTACTAGGTAGTAATAATATTCACTACAGTAATAATAATATTAATGTTTATACGTGATCATAATCATTACATCACACATGCCTGAAGACATATGTTGCATGAAATGGATAAAGACAAAGGTGACACATGAGGGCACAGGCATACGAAGAATAGAATGTGAATGTACCTATATGAATAGTAGTATATGAATGCAAACCAGGAATGTCTGAAGACCATCTCCTATCGCTAATTCTGTTAATGTGAAAACATATTTTTTTAAACTTAAGACTTCTAGCACTAAAACCATAGCAAAAAAATTAATGGTTTATGTAAGATATTTTAATCCAGCATCAAATTTGAAATATGACACTAATTATTGTGAAACCTCAATCCAATGCTACCTGAAAAAGAATGCGAAATACTATACAAAAAGTTGCCTACATGATATAGTGAAGGAATTTAAATAAAAACTCATCTATATTTTAAATAAATGAAATATGGAAATTCGTTTAAATTGCGCATAATATTGCATAATATGCAATTAATAGTTTCAATGGATAGTGTATAAACGCAAAATTAGATTGGTCAAATATGGCTCATTTTTCCCAAAAAAACCAATTCACTTGTTGTTCTAACTGTAATTGATGTGTTTAATAAAAGATGTAACCATAAGTACAAATCTTTTACTCAAAACTGCCATTGAGTCACGATTTTAAATTAATTTTAAAAATTCAAAACAAATTTTCGTAAAATTCATATATTTCTCCAAAACAGGTGTTACGAGGGTTATGATGTGTGGACTTAACATTCATCGACGTTTAACTGCTATTTTTGTATTATTAATGTGAAATCTGGAGTCACTTAAGATACAATATACTGAGGGCGATAGAAACGCGAAGAGCATGATACTAGGAATTTAAAGAAAAACAGGGTAAAATGAGTGCGCTGTAAATGAAGGTAAAATTTTTTTGGCTATTTGTTTGCTTTCGAGGAATTTTAGAAGGACCGCGAAATATATTGGGTACTATTAGTTGGAGAAAATAGTCATAAAAGCATGATAGGGATTGGAGATAGGAATGAAAGTATGTGAAAAATAATATTATAATATAAATGAAATAAAAATAAAATAATCAAGTATGCTAGAATTGCGGATGACCAGATTTTAATTAGTCAGTGAGCAAGTTCTCATTGAAGGTCGATTTTTTGTTTCCATATGTAACCAACAGCGTTTTGAACCTTGATTGCCAGAGTTGGACTTACAAGAAGCCCTAGTAAATGCAGTGTTTACAGTAAAAAGACGAGAAATACACCCAATAATCGAAGCAATACTGAAGCACAATACGGATTGCTCTACTAAAACTCGCCGACACTAAAAATGATATTCGATCCGATACTTCACATCTTGTATAACAGGATGTTATTCGCATTAGATTACTTTTTCTTTGGAGTAAGAAATAGTTCGAAGAAATTGGTACAATCCTGTAATTTTTTAGTGTCTGACATTAAAACGTGGTGATCTTCGTTATTTCTCCAGTTGGGAGAAATATTCCAGATTTTAACCTCTTGATTGATAACTTGAATAAAGGTTTAATCTGGCGTTGAATTTTCTAGTGAAGGGCTTCCTATTCAGACTTTTCATTTATCGTGTAAAGCGCTTTGTTCGTTCATAACAATTTTTCACGGAATGGAGACGGGTTTTCTCTTTATTTTTTTCGATTCTTCAATCAATTTGTTTTAGATTCGTGAGAATTCTTGCAGTCCTCGTGTTTTGGATGCGAGTTCTCAAGAATGAGAAATGACAAGTGCGATTCACTGTTTATAATGTTCATCATTTTCAAGATGGCAACTAACATACTCAATAGATTGGTTATAATACGATTTTTCAGACTTAGAAAATCACATTCAATTATCCCACTATGGATTTTCAAACTGTTTTCTATGTAAAAATCGAATAAGAGTGCATTTTATATCATAATTCTATGCTCCATTCAAAGCGTTATTCCTGAACATTGCGAAATAAATTCTTCGATGCGTGTGATGCAATAATTCTCTGTAAAATTTTACATCATTGTCAACAAGGACGTTTTTTCCCCTAATTAGTACAATGAGTGGGTTGATGTAGGTTGACTTGCTGGAGAAACACTTTTGAACACATCTGTTAGATTTTTGTGAACCTTATTTAAAGTCCATTTCCTTGATGCCAAAAAACTCATTCCCCAGCTAATTATCCGTCCTTTCTCTAAACATTTGAACGACCAGGCAACTTTCATAATTACTAATGTGTATAGCCAATTCAAATGATAGGATCTGAATTACGGAAAATATTACAGGAATAATCCTTTTTATTTTTTATACTAACACAATTGAGCATAATTAAATTAAGTTAAGTATATCTCTCGATTAAGATACACCACCTTAATTATTGCTCCATCTACTATATCTTATAATTTGGGAGACATAAGATGTGAATTTCTAAACGACTAAAGGGAGCAAGATTCTGGGTCTACGAACTCGGTCTCAACGCTCGGACAGAAATTCAGTAAATTAAATATCCGTCTCCAAAAGAATAAACACTCCGGGAAGTTGCTGAAAATCGACAGCTGAAAGTTGACATCGGAATTCATCGGTAATGACGTGGGCCCTGCTTTCATTTAAGTAAATCCTTGCACTGCATTTTCTGCCCACACCGTAGACGTGTCATTGGCCATTTAAAGCCCAGTACACCGAACTACATAAGATTTGGTCAAGGTTTGGTAATTCAACAATGTATCACCAATTTATGCAAAGTTTTTTGTCTTTACCACTATTATGATGATAATAAGACTAAAATTATTTATTAAAAAACATTTTTTGCTTTAATAAAAAGCGTGCACAAGTTCACGAGGAAAAAAATTATTTTGTATCCTGAAGTGTATGAAACCAGAAGTTACTACTCGCCAATCAATTTGCATAGCTCCGATATGAACCCATAACGCCGCTGGACGATTATTAATTCAGAAAAAACAAATAGATCCGATCATATAGGACGTTGTAATCCCAACTACTCCGGTCGCACCCTTTTTACATGAAAATAGATTTGGAAAATTTTCGATAAAATAAACTGGATAGCGGGGCAAATTCGAAGAAGCCAAAAAAAATAGAGCAGATATTTAAGCAGTACCTACCCCACAAGCTACTACAGAGGCGTGTGAGCATAATGTCATCAAGTAGTCATTCTGGGCAGAATAAATAGGTGTAGAGTGTACGAATGGCTGATGAAAGAAATATAATCATAAAACAATAAAAGGAGTCACGCAGTGTTGCTTTACAGGTAAAAGAAGATGTGGAACAGTTACGAGGGACTGTTAAAAATCTACCTCGATTACGTTGAGTGCTTATAACAAAATCGATAGTTTATCGATAACACATTAGCATTGTTTTCATACCTCGTCAATTCACAGTTCAGAGAAGACATACAACAGCAGTAAATGTTTAAGTAAAATACATCAACCACCGTATTTCCATTATTTCGATGCATTAATTTTTATTGGGATTCATGTTTAAGGCAGACCTGTCATAATCTAACAACAACAGCATGCTTAATGTGAAATTTTAGGCAACTAGTGAGTTTTCTGCCCGACCTTATCGAGTGGAATTTTCTGAATTTTACCAAACTAAAATTTTATGCCAACAAAAGTCATTCAAGCATTCAAATTCAATAATATTTTAGTTAAGGGCAAAACTTTGGAATTTCCTTCAGGAGAACTCTTCATAATCAACGAGATTACTCATGAGAGAAATCCAAAGTACTAGATTAATTTGGAAATAAAATAATCATAAAAACACACATGAATTATCGACTAAGATTTTATTAAATTTAAGTTATTTATCAACCGAAGGTACCAAGAAATATGCTTTATCCCAGGGACCTTTACTTAGCTTTAAACTGCTAGAAATGGCCATGATAACAATAAATTGGAAACCCGGTTTCATTCTATGGATGAATAGGCTCTACATTTCAGGAATTGGAGTTATTATTAAACCTCGTCAGTATGTCACGTTTAGCGAGGACTATGGCAATATTTTCCGAAGATTCGGTAACGTATGGTAAAGGATCGTATGTCTTTGCTCCCGATAGATCTCTATGGTAGCATGGACGGTCCTTTTCAGGACCATCTCACATTTTTCTTCCCTATGGGTTGTCTGTGGGATGAGACTATTTACGCTTTGCTTGAGTGATGTTCGTAGTTGTTGTTTCTCTTCAGCAAGGGAATTTGTTTCATAAAGAGTGTGTTTCCTGAGATATAGGTTATGGGTTAGGGTTTCGATAACTGAGGATTGCTGCCTGGGGTGGTTGTGAGAGTCGGCATTTAAATACTGGTCAGAAGGTGTTTTCTCCCGGTAAACATAGTGCCTCAATCTGCCTCCTCGTTTCTTGATGACGAGTTCATTACGAAAGGGGTCTCTCTTTCTCATTTTTACCTCCATTGTGCATTTAATGGAGGCGTTTTGTTTGTTCCAGTGCTAAAGAAACTTGTTCACCTCCTCCTGCCGGTTGGCCATAAGGGAAAGGTGTCGCCCACGCATCTTACAAAAATATTTTGTTCCTTTTCGTATGATTTCTGGGAATAAATTCTTACATGTATAGGTTTGCTAATATTAGAGAGAAGGGAGTTGAATATAGGTAGCCCCTTGTATAGTAGTATCCCCTTGGATTTGAGAAAAGCTAAATGAATAGGAAACTACAACTTTATCAAAACACCTCACTGAACAAAGTTTAAAAAATTTAACTCTAAAGCAATATGTGAGGCTATTACGCTGTGGATATTTATGATGATTGTGAATTAATGATGATGATTAAGGTTAAGGGTGAGATTCTGAACGAAGAAAAGTACATAGCAGTAAACAGATAAATTTACATTGCCATGATATGATCCAAAAATATAAATAACTATTGAGGCACTCTACTAATGATTGGTCATACTATATAAATAAAAAATACCAAAGGCGTAACTAGTTACATTATTATTTCTGCCACAGCATATAATGACCAGCGATAAATAATTTCCATAATATGCATCTATATTTGTAAATTAATTTGCTAACAATTATGAGCTATTAAAATGTGAAGTAGGATGTTTTCCTCAGTGCACTCAGTAGAAAACTTCTATCTAACGTATTAAATTGTTTACTTTTAAAATTAAAAAGGATAATAGTTAAGACTGAAAATAATAGTATTAGTTTAAGTGAGATAGCGGATTTAAGACGCTGAAAAACTAAATATTTAGATTTACGCTATCCACACTTTCAGGTAACTACATCAGCCTCCGAAGTATAACTCATCAGCCTTTAATTATTCGTTTTCAATTAAATAGTGGAGTTCGACATTTATATAAACCCATTTTACACTTACAGGGTAGGAGAGTAAGTAATGCCACACCTTGGCCTGGGATAAATTGGTATAATATTTAAGACAGAAATGACACATCGGTCTGCAGATAACCAAATGCCAATTAACATCGATTTAGCATAACAATGGTTAGCGAATATCTTTTCAGAAAGAACAATTTTCAGGAAACAGCGTTCCTTCTTATCACGGATCACTACAAATAACGGGGAAAAACTAATCGGAAAATAAAACGATGTAAAAATTAAAGCTCGGCAATAAAATCCTCCGTCCACTTCCTCCTCTACACCGGAACCCCTAGATGAAACGCCTGCCTCAGCAGAGGACACAGCGTCGGTAGCTCAAAAACCTCGAGCCCTGCAAAACTCGTCCCGTAGCGCTGGCGTGTAGGGGATGTAGGTCACGACCCGGGAATTTCACATCGCATTACGTGCTACTACACAGGTAGCCACGCCTACCTTGCGACCGCGGTCGAGGGAGGGGAGGACGACGAAGGGTGTGAGAAATGGTGGAGGGCAAAGGGAGGAAAGATGGACTCAGGGGATGTAAGGGGAAGTTCAACCGAAAGTTTTTTTTTAACAACCGAGGCAGATTGAAGGGATGAGGTGGTGGGATTATAGGTTTCGAGAATGGGTCAGAGATAGGGGGAATAAGTGATTTTGGAAAAAGATGGTCGGTGGACGGTCAGCCAGTCAAATAATCGAGACGTAGGAATAAAAAATGTTGTAACAGAGCAAATTTTAGTTGGGTGTGGTAAAGGAGTTGAAGGGGTATTCGGGAAGGGGTTGAGTCTGGCAGCGCCAGCGAAGCGGAGCCAACGGTGACACCGCGCACTACGAAAAGGAGAGAGAGACCGAATGAGACGTCGGCGAACGTGCATACACAAATGCTCCAGCTGCAGAGGAGATCGGGGCGAAACAAATAAAGCAGAGCGCTCCATGTTTGGATGGTGACAAGTTGTTTTACAGTTTGATTCAGAAAAGGGAAGGACGCCGAAGAGGAGTTCTAATAAAAGAATAAGTGTACCTTAGCATTATCTAAATCAATAGGCTAAGAAGGGACCACAAATGCTACTGCTCTCAGGACAAATTTAAATTAGACAGCTATTCATTTCATATACCACAGGCATTGATTAATCTCTACAATAAAATGAGTAATTATATCAAGTTTTATCCAAAAAAATTAATTATGTGTTCCATGACTCTTCAGGTGTCTAATAAAATCAGCCCCTAATAAATAATTGGACAAATAAGTGGATGAAGTTTCAGGCTTGAAGATAAATGGATGTACTCCACGGTGAGTAATGATACACAATGATGGCCGAAATATTCTCCCAATTATAAAAATGAATTTTATTTGTCATTTTTTTAAATTTATCACTGAATTTATTTAAAACAATGTTGTCCGAAGTGGTCGAAAGACAATAACTAAAAGAAAAGTCTGGAAGCTCAAGACCCTAAAACTGTGTTGGCCAGCTGTAAAGCGTATGCAATGCCTTTATTTGAATTTTGTCACATTATTTTCTAAAATTGAATCTCGGTCCTCAACAGGCGGCTATAAATGTTAGCTATATACCCATATTACGTCCATAACATTGTAACAGCCTTGGCCACTTCTTCCCACAATCAATCTTCTTGCTACCTAACATTACGCGATCAATCAAAGTCTGGCGTTGTATTGTTCGGGCGCTTCACTCGAAGCCATTACTGTCTTCACAACTTCACAGATCGGAGGGAAGGTATACAAAGAGAGAAGATTAAAAACGATATGAAAGTGAGAAATCAGTGTGAAATTTTCATAATTTTAATTTTAAGAAGCATCTTAAAACTGTGGTTATTTAAAATTCAGCAATGCCAATTGCTGCAAAATGTAAATTCTTCTTCAGCGGAAAGGAAAAAAGAAAGTGGTCGTGTTGACAGCAGTCAGTCTTCTCTCACTGACGAAGACGGAGGGTCTCCGCATCAATAATTCTTTTTCCTACATAACGCAATGCGCTTAATTCATGGTACTCATACAACTGAAACTAAGTGCATTTCAATGTTTGTGGCCTTAGTTTCCTGATGCGTAGTTGGGTCTCTCAATAATAATTTTGGAATAGGAAATTTAGAAATAAATAAAATTTAATTTTAAAAATCTTTAAACACCTTTTTGAAGCAATGATGAAATACTATGCATCAATAATTTATGGCATTTTGCAGCTGTTTGCTGAGATTCAATATCCCAAAAACTGGATGTTTGAATAAATATTTAGGCCAAATTTACACAGCATTTGTACAAAGTCAGTAACTAAGAGTTTTCTAAGATCTCTTCCATGTTAAATCTCATGCATTGAAATTGCATTACAACAATATTTTAGGATATCTATTGATTTTTTTATAATTCACAATTTCTTCATTAGTAACAAAATTTCTTCAAAACTTTCTTATAACCGTCTCTATAGCTGATTATAAAATGGATGGGAATCCCTACTAATCCTTGTATAGCGATAACAACCTAAATATTAAAAATGGTATTCATCTGTGCTTATCGGTTTTATCTTTACAAAGATTCTACTGACTTATTTGCAACTGGAATCACAAACTGTCACTTTCCATCAGATTTCTCGGGGGATGAATTGCCAGTGTTTACTCAATAATCATGCTGAAGGTAGGAATCGAACTCGATAACTTTGATTTGGCACCGAGTGCACCTTGCGTACCAGAATAACCTAGCCAGAAATTTAAGAAAATTGATGGCGTAGACTCACAGCAATAGAAGTCGTGAACACACTCTTTTTGTAGGCATGCAGTAGACGTCGCGGTATGCTCGTTAAAACGTTGGGAGCGGTAAAGGGAGTAATGGCCGTAAAGTCGTCCTAAATCTCTCGGTCAATCACGAAATTACACCTCCTCTCAATAGCCTCTTCTCTCCTATTACCCGAACCGCATTCACCTAGTTCACTTCCACTAATTCTCCCCGATGTGAATGCGATCAAAGACTACTTTATGCGAAATACGTTCCAGCCAGATGGCCCGCGTTAGAAGAGCTGTTAGAGGACTCTGCCAACTTTTTTTCTGTCAGATCTAGGGAGACGACGGTATGCTCGACACTCCGCCGTAATTTTCATTAGGATCATCAGAAATGGTCGGACGTGCATCACGTCATCTAAGAGCCTCTGTATGAAATGTCTGCATTTCAGGAACGGAGAAATTTGACGATTTGACGCCCAATCACAAGGCTCTCATTGTCACCCCCTTTTTTGAATTTATATTTAATCTGCAGTAATTATTAAATCGGAGCTAAAACAAATGGTTTTCATCCTCAGTTCTGTTCAAAGGTAAGTAACGGTGCAAGAGGATAGGTTTTTTTTTACATCCCTCACACATTTTTGATATGAAAAAAGGGCCATGTGGTCTATTTCACTCTGAAAATTATGGATTTGAGAAATATTATCCGTATTATTAGAAACAAGAAAACCATTTTCCTATAACTGATTGTTTTTGATAGCTATAGTGGCCAGAGTTAGATAATTCTATATAAATTATGCAAGTATAGAAGAATTTTTCAACTCGATTATTCGGATCGTTATCCCTTGTCCAGTTTTTCTACCATGTATACATACTAATATACCTAAATGTATATATTTTCACCACCATTTTTTATGTATAAAAAGAATTTATATAAAGCTTCCATTGCCATTTTACAAATATTTAATGAATTTTACAATCCGGTAATAATTTCTCCAATTTAGAAACATTTAGAAAATACGTATTTCTTTATTATTTCTTATAATTATTGTAAGTATTTAACGACATGTAGTTAAACCTATACCTACTTATATTTTCAAATTTGATCACGTAATGTGCAACATAAAACTTTCACGAAAGAGCAAATATTTTATCTTTTGAAAGACTTCTCATAATGCCCCAGTTTTTAATAGCTTGGAGATCACCCAAAGAACGCTACAGTTCAGCGCTTTAAATATTTGTGGCTGCAGATCTAATCGTCTCTCTACTTTTTTAGTTTACATAACGAAAACAGTCATTGATCTGAGCAGGATTCAAGCGAACATTTTGCGCGAAGCTTACATTTAAACTGCCCACAGGCATTGTACCAATTAAGTACCACCCACGATATTGCCCTTCTGATAGCATACTGAGGTTAAAGGTTGCAATGTTTGCTTCGGGGTCGTTTAAAGGTCAACAGAGGCCCACTCACTAAATATCACGGGCAATAATTCGAAGGGTGAGATCAATGTATAACCTCTTATGTGTCACTAATAAAGGATCATGCAAATTTTATATTTCTAGATACGGCTTAGTACTTCAATGTGTCGCTTGCTTTGAATAATTTTAATTCATCTATCTAATTTATATACCTTAGAACACCAATATAAAAATTAAACTAATGAAAAATATAAGGAATGAAAGAGGATCCACAAGAGGATGGATATTCCTCATAATCAATTATAAATATGTATATATATATATTGTGTGTGTGTGTGTACTTTGGACGAAATCACTCACACACGTGAAAATATAAGTTTCAAGTGTTCTAAATAGAGCGACACAAGAGAAAAGTAAAACTCACTTTTTGAATTTTCAGTGGCTGCACAAGCACCTTCATTAGAAGGAAGAGTTGACGAAGACATTAGACGAAGGTGGTTGTGCATCCACCGAAAATTCAAAAAGTGAGTTTTACTTTTCCCTTGTGGCACTATATTTATAAAACTTGAAATGTATCATACATAAATGTATATATATATATATATATATATACACACAAAAAATATATTTATACTTGCATGGATAAATCGATGCTAAAAAAACTAGTGATTGAACATTTTTACGCATATATCTCGTTGTAAAGATTAATTTTTGATTTATAAGACTTGCTCAAGTTATTTCCTAAGTTTTGTGGAAAAATTTATAATTTTTCTGATGGCAAAACAAAATATTTTTACTGTATCAGAAATATACAGGAGTTTTTAGTCTAAATAGAAAAAGTGCTTATAGTATTGCTACAATTGACTTTTAAAGAACAGGGCGTGGAGAGATGTTCTAACAAGTAAATGCACAGAAAGGAATAGAAAAATTGCGAATCCTTTAGTGACATTTTCATAAAATGATTTCTCTAAATATTTGCTCTTGAAACTTTCAGTATTTTGTATAAACTATGATCCGTAATAAATATTTTTTTCAGAAAAAATGCCACGTGATTGAATCTTTTTATCGTGGAGCGTGTATTTGTAGTCTTAATTAATGAACGCTGAACCGCAGATGCTTATCAAACATTCGGTGAAGTAATCGATGCTTTCAATACAAAAATCATTAGTTGCTCTGTTACCTCATCGCATCACCATGCATTATGGTGCTAAAATAAAATAGAATCTATTAAAAGAATGAAGCATATGGGGAAGGAATAAAGGGCATGGAAGGGTGTTCAATGGAAAAGTATGGTGCCCTAGATAAAATATTTACTGTACATAAATTAAAATTACAGGATCAATAGCGCAAAAATTATTTAGCGGATAAAATATTTATTATTATATTATTTATTTAAAAGGCTTAAAGCCTTGTCGCCGCAGCCACGACCTCCACCGTCTCTTTCTTCAGCCAACCTCTTCACTTCATCATCTGAGCTACATTTCCGTCGCCTTAACTTTTAAATAGTTTAATAAGTTCTGGGTCGCCCTCTCGGTTTTTTTCCAAGAATATTTCCTTCCAAAATATTTGGTATGAAGTTGTCATGCCGGAGTAGGTGTCCAATGAGCTTTGCTTTCTTTGATGTAATTTATTTCAATAGTTCTCTTTCCATTGTTTCTAAAACTTCTTTTAACACTTGCTCATTAGTATTTTTATCGGTCCACCTAGTTCTTGTTGCTCTCCTCCAAAACCGCATTCCTGCAGCACATTAGCAGCCATGATTAATACACTTAAAATATATAGCATACATAAATTAAATATTCACGATCAAAGCGTGATAAACGTTTCTTATTATGGAAATTAAGTAATTTTAGGAAAAAACAAACAATGAAGTTATCAAAAAGAAAAGTATTTGAACTCGAAAAATGGTTACTCCTCGTAATAATAATTATTCTCCAAGGAATTTGAATGAATTTCGCGCTGAAGCAACGATCCAAGCTCCTCTGTGAGGCCATATGAGGCACTTCTATTCCTCACTAAGTTCCACAATCCGCCGCAAGGGATTTTCGGTCGCCACAAGCCTAGCGTATGAGACCATATGGTAATTAATATGCATGTGACGAATAACTGAAATCAATTAATATATTAGACGTAATTATTAAATAGGCAACTCCTTTTGTTGCTCTCATGATTCCGTGAAATATCTTTTTACTGCATTAGCTAGTAATTACTATCTGAATCATCATTGGTTTTTGAAAATAAGAGCGCTGGTAGGCAACAAAAATTAAATTACTCTGAAACATAGGCTTCATAAGCCTTATTAACAGGAATATTCTTAGATGTTGAGTTTAAATAGTTCATGAATATGAATAAATAATTAAAGATAAATGCTTAATGAAAAGTGTAATTTTGATGCATGAGGAAGATTGAAGGAAACCAGTTATTGCATTTGCCTATTCTTGACGAAATGTACCAAGAGGTCTAAATTTTTATACCAAATCGGACAGACGGACAACTGAACTCCAATGGATGTTCTCTCCGTACCTCATGACTCGTCGTCACCTTCGTGGATCATACTTAAATTTATAATCGACATTATCCAGGGATTACACTGAAATTTTACCAATGGTATTCGAAGCAGTGAAATGGTGGGATGCTCATTCACGAGCAGCATTCATTAAAATAGATAATAAGTACTTTGTATAGCAATTTGAATTAAGAGTTAAATTATACCATCCATTTTTTGTTAAAAAACGCAATTTTTAATTAATATGGTAAAAATAGTTTAAATATAACAAAATGGGGAAAAATATGGTTTGCGAATATAAACCCGTCGTAATACTCATATGAGATTATGAGGTTTTGCAGATGCATAAAACTGCATCCTATCCGGTCACTGCTAGACCCTCTGGCTGAAAAAACTAATCAGTTAATTAAAGGAAAAAGACTAATTTTCTTATGGAGTAAAAATGGTTCCATAAAAGAGAGGAAAATTAATTAAAAATATACTTGTGAAAATCTCATGTCATTAATCACTTTCATCATCATCGAATTATCTGAAATCTCTTGGACACAAGAATGCGAAAATTTCCTTATGGGCTGAAAAAGTGTATTGACAATATCTGAGAAATGTAGAATATATTTACTTTTTTATTTACGAACCATTAAATTTATTGGACCTTACATAACTATTTTTGCCCCATTATACATCTTCCTTTCGGACGAACCATCAATGTTCGTATGCTTCCCTCTCCGGAGGAACCGACACATGGCCGATCAAAGAGAAATGTAGTTGGAGAGTTCAGTGTGCCTAATTATTAGACATTTGGTAAAAATTGTCTTTTAATTAATTAATTAATTAATTCTTGCTAAAACATTCATTAAATCTCATCATCAACTGAAATACACTGATTTTTAAATGACCTCGGAGACTTCTGAAAAGCCATTTAAGAAAACCAATCTCGTTACGCAAATTTAATATAGTTCCTTCTTTCAAACATGGAGCTTAATATTTCCCAGTGCTTCGGTAAAACGCCACATGAGCGGCCGCCGTCGCACGACGGAGGCGCCAACTAGGGAGGAGTTGGATGAACTATCTCTTGATATCAGCTTCCATGCCCAAATCCCGCCGGAGGGAAGTTCAAATTAGAAACAAGAACTAGGACACGTTAATGTCATTGAGTCTTGAAACATCAAGATGGTCAAAATTAAATTAAATAATTTGCTATTAACTTGTGGGAATTACTTTTCTTTTAAATTTTTTGTGACTATATCCCTGTCAGGTAAAAGGATGATGAATGAAAAAACTGAATAAAGCACCTATTTCAGTTAACCAGCTGGTTTTATGCTTTAGAAGCAACTCACGTTTGCTTATCCTTAGATTTGGTTTAATAGAGCAAGTACTTTAGAAACGAAGCTTTAGAAACGAAAGCAAAATATTCGGGTAACTCTATAGAAAAATCTATACTACACAAAAGAAAATAAGGTTGGGACACAAATTTTACATCATCATCATGAATAAGGTGAATAATAGGAAAGCGAGAAGCACCGAGAGATATGATTTCGTTAACTAAACAGATAAAGATATTCACATGCTAATTTAAAGAAGTTCAAACTCATCTCTAGATTGGGCAGAAAGCGAATGTCAAGTAATTCTTAGAAAATTTAAAAATAGCCCTAATAGGTATCTTTAAAATGAAGACACAAGGGGGGAAATAGTCTTTTTACCATTAAGTCATTTTTATTTTAGTAAATGGAAATGGAAATCAGACAAACCCCATCAGGATTGAAGGGACCAGAATGATTTTTTTTTAAAGAATGAAGGAAATTGAAAACATGCTCTTTTCTTCCTACATTTCCTTCTTTTTTCATAAATGTCTAAATAATTCCCTCCGTTCCACAACGAATACACATGGCAGGAGGTTCAAGGAAACCAGACTTAAAGGCATAATAGTTGGGAATCACACTGTGTTTATGGACAACAATGTTTTTCTTAAAAATCATCATCAAATGTAAATTATCTACTAAGCCAAAACACCGACCATCCAAAACATGTTGAAGTAGTTGTTGGACTGTCTCTTAGTCACTACTATGTCCCTAAAGGCACACGTTTTCCGTAGACCTCTTCTTGCCATCCCCATGTTCTTTTCTTCCACAGTTCTCCGTACAATCTACCTCCCTGATTGCCGTTTAAGAAGCTTATTCTTTTCCATTCCCTGTTCTCGGTTACTTAACATTCTTCTTTTCCATCACTTGTTTATCCTACCACCTCTCAATAATTCCTTCGCTTACTTTCTCTACCTTCTAAAGATTTCACCTAGCAACTTCCTCTCTTCGATCAACATATTTCACATATTTCATAAGCGAGCAACACGCATTTAGTCTTCATTTCCGTCGAACTTATATTAGTTATGGCTGGTAATCGGTCTTCATAGAGTGGAAGGTGCCAACCCCGAAACCCTAACAATTGTTGAGAAATACCGACCGTCACAAATAGGCTCTCCCAGCGAATCCTACCACACGACATGTTCCATGAGTAACGCTGATTGCGTAGGACGAAGGGCGAGTATCTGGTGTCCCAAAATAAGTTCCCGATGGTTAAGAGAGTTATCCCTGAAAACAAATCCTGGCCCTCTTGGGGTTATGAGATCGGCCGGTAACCATCCCATGTAAAAATCATCTGTACCAAGAACCTTTGCATAGTGCCTTGGAATAGATAAAAGATCTCGTGACCAAAAGGGCAAGAGTATGGGATCAATGGATACATTAAATGTAGGTGCGTGCAACGTAAAAGGGTTGGGAAACAATCCATTCTTTTCCGATCTACACCCATCCTCTTCACCTAAATACCAGACCAGGTTTCGGATGTAAACAGCGCATTTACACCTTTACCATTTTGCCTGTCATCAATACATTTCTTCTTTCTGTTTCTTCTTTGGCTAGCACTATCCTTCTCCTAATGTCTCTAATACCTCGCCCACTTTCCTCCAAATTCTTCGCAAATCTGTGTACTGCTCCTCCTGCTTAAGAAGTAAGAAGGTTAAGTTTTCAAAAAACTCATGTTTTTAGTGATTTATCTTTATACCATACTTCAGTAATTACTCTTATAAACCACTTAACAAAAACGGCAAAGCTTATAGACTTTTAAATCTGAGCATTTATCCTCGGGGTTATGATGGCGAAACTTACGAGAGAAATAAAAATCAAAGTAAAGTAGAATTTCCTTTATCTGATCCCGAAGTTACGAATAGATTATCTTCAGATAATATCCTCAATGTGTGTTGAAGTCTTATAGTCTATAGTAGCCGCATAAGCGAAATAATGTAAAAAACCTTAATCTTTCCAAAACGCCTATGTACTCTGATCTGGCATGTCCTCCTCATATTCTTTCTGCCACACAAATTTCCTTTAATACACCCATAACACTTGATTACTTCCTGCAAACTTATTCTTACAAAAATAGAGGAAAAGTGTGCTTGGCAGTGAAAATGAGGGTCAAGTTATATGATAAGCAAAAATAGAAATAGGAATGGCTGAAAAATGTCGAGAGAATGAAAGGCATTTTGGAACAACGAATGTGAGGAGTTATGAAGAAACAAATATTTACTGAAATCAAAGGCATGCAAATATTGAGATACTGCTAACATGATGACGTTAGCTCCGATGATTTAGATCGCCAAAAGCTGCTAGTTTATATTTACGCCCTATATTGGCCCTCGTTACAAGTGTGGTGGTCCAGTGGTTAGAGCGCTGGGCTGCTAACCTGAGGGCCGCTGTTCGATTCCCGGTGATGCCTCTTGGCACCCTCAGCTTCACACAAAGTATGTACCATTTTTCGGATACTAGATCATCCTGGGAAATCACAGGGAAAGGAATTGGCCACCCTACCCTTATGTGTGAATATCACATGCCGTTGGCTTAATACTGGGTGAGCTCTACCTTCATCTACCACACCGGCCTTCGGGTTGGTTACTGTGATTTAATTTGATTGGCCCTCGTTGCTAAAAAACTGGAGTGCTAGCATTAAGAGTATGTTAAATATTTAAGCAGTCGTAGATCTTTTTCTCGTCAAAACGTCTCAAATTCCCAGAAAATACGAATAAGTAATATTTTATGTAGGTTAAAAAAATTACACCAACATTTTTAATGTACAACTCATACATGAGGTCAGTCTACAAAGAATCCGACCTTCGGCAGGAACAAATTTTGCGTACCTAATGGGATTAGGACCGTACCAAATTCCCTTCAAACGAGGACCATAGCGCCTACATACACTAAGCTCATTGGTATTTCCACTGCTAAACACTTCTGAAAGGCGGTCTTTTGGAATAATATTCAGCTCTGCTGTTGCGTCCTGCATTAACTCCTCTTTACTCTTGAATCGGGAGATTTCCAGTTCGCTCTCGTACACACATGACTCAACTCCAGCTATCAAAATGCTGAAAAACTGAGGATCGATGTTGGCAGTGCCCAACATGTCCTCCGCAACTTTAAAATAGAGTTGCACCTGTTTCTGCATCAGCAGCCTGGGCACCATTATTACAACCACTGGGTGCACGTCCAATTTCTCCATTAAAATTGCATTCGCGGAATCTTTGCCGATCCCAACCTAATCAGTGGTTTCGCATACTGGCAAACGACGACCTTCCTATTAAAATTTCGCATTTTCTCAAAGACAGCTACACTGTGAGCTGTTTTTGGCTTCCCAAAACGCTGGTCACTCCCCCACTGTCCATTTTTGAACGGTTGAAATAATCCTGTATTTTGTTTTCACCCGTGGAATCATCTTCCAACACCTGCCGAATCATATGAATTGTTTCACCTTGGAAATCATCAGGATCCTGACAAATCTTAATTCGGAATTTCTGCTTTTCACGTTCTTTCATCTTGAGCAAACTGCACAATCCGACAAACACGTAAGCACAGCTCCTTACATAAAGCCTACCAACAGCGACAGACGAACACGATGATGGTGCGAAATTTCAGCCTCGCCTTGCCGTCATGGCTTCGCGAGTGATCCATCTAACACAGGCGACGTATATGATACATTGTCTTATATATGGACTTAGACAATACTTCACTAAAATGCTGCATGGAGTCAAAGGCATACCCGCTAATTGCAAATAAACCTAACCAATTACCTTCGTACTGAAAGTGATCAATGATAAATCGAAATATTTACCAATCCCCTCATTAAAATGTTTTGTGGTGGAAAAAGATGAATAATCTCTTATACTTGCAGCAGTAAACTAAATAATATATCAACTACTAGGCAGGAGAATATCAACATAAAATAAAACTAAATCAGTTATTTTTTATCATGAGATGGATTGACTCGAATCAATTCGACATATTTAGCTCTTTAATTAACCTTTTCGAGCACCAATGCTTACCAGAAAGTGAAAGAATAATTTACCTTTTAACTTACTTAAATGGAGACCACCAAATGCTATTGTGACCTAGTTCAAAATTATACAACGCATTAACTCTTATATTACCACAATTAATGTTTTTTTTACAATCTATAACTTGATTACAGTCACTGCAGAAAGCCATACGTTTCAAATATTATATTCCCTTGGAACTACTGTTTAAGAGGGAATGAAGTCAGTGGTTTGCAAGGAAGAGAGAGGAGGACCAAAACCATTAACCTCCAAAGTCATCAATCGACTAGACGCTGTCCCTACCGCATTACGGTTTATTAGGCACGTATAAATAAAAGTTTCCAACCTAAACCTGGTAGTTTCACAAACATATTGTAAACGAATTAGCATTAGAAATACAATGAAAACATCTCCATTTTCATTTAAGCTCAAAAAACCTAATTTCCTTCCCAAGGAGTGACAAAAATATCCTTACTAATTAAATTAAGATTAAATAGAACTAATTTTACTAAACGAAGATTCCCTGTAAAAAGCGATTTAAACGGTTTATGGCGTAGAATATTGAAATACATTGAATAAAAATGCGTACTTAGGAGGCCTTCAATAAGTAAACACCGTTTAAGAATAAAATAATTCCACACATGGTATTTTTGTTTAAATTTATTTTTACACGAAAGAATGATTTTTTTCGACTTAATTTAAGTCGTAGTTTATGCATTTTATCTGGCCATCTGTTATTTTTTTGCAATGCTTAAGCCGATAGACGACCTTGCAGACAGTGAAAGACGATATATTACATGATTTCTTAAAACAAGAAAGCTCAAATCCATCCAATTCATCGGCAGATAGCTGAGATTTATGATGATAATGGCGCATGTGCGTGATGAACCAAGGATTTGGCGGGCTTCTATTGCCAATGAAGATTTGGCCAGGGAAATTTATGAGAATGTTCATGAGAATTGGCATTTCATGATTTCTTACTATGCGATTAATTTCCCGGCATTTCAAGAGAACCTTTCGTTATTCAAGAGGGAGTGTATGTCATCGTTGGCGGAGAAAAATATTCATCGCCGAAGTTCAACAAGAACTATAACTTCCACATTCTACGAAAGTCGAAGAAATTGTCGGTCGGTAATTATATTCACAAGTAAAGCATATATTAGGATGAGAGATGGAAATAATATCAGATAAAAACGGAATTAGCAACATGTATAGATTTATTGTAAAGCACGCTTCCGTTTGCGATAAATTATCCTCAATAACAGATAGTTTATGTTTCCCGGCAGCTAAAGATGGACATTTATGGAACTAACAAAGAGCGAATACTATTAATTCCGAAATGGCAACGGTTGACACTATTTTATTGCATTTTTTACAGATGAAAATATCTAGAGTAACAAAGTATCATAATAAAATCGCTAATTCATTCAAAATATTTATGAATAGTTTGCAAAAAGTATGTCAAACTCGCCTTTGAAAGTTTAAAAGGTTACACATAATTGAACCCCTACTTCTTTTCACTTCTCTTCATTCTGAGGAGGAGTTATAGCGATAGGGGCTATACTCGTAAAGTACAGAGTTCAAAATAATGCGGGTGGGATAAAAAGGTTTAAGGGGAGGCTCATGAGTCATGTGGGCGTAGAAAGTGGAAGAGAAACACGGAATCTTATGCAGAGGGGAAATATATCGAAAGATAAATATGGCTTTACATTCTCGCTGATAGGAAAAGTTTGTGATCTGTGAACCTGTTAAGTTTCCCTCTCAAAAGCGGAAAATATTTAAACCTGGAGCAATTTCCGCTATTGGAAAGTTTTTCTGCATTCAAATAGTCATATATACGTCTTATTGATGTAAGAGTTGAGAATAGCATAACATTTTATTGTGTTATGTAAAACAACTTCCTCCATAGTAACTCCACCCTAAAAACTGTAGTCTCGGAACCTAAGGACTTCAGCATGCTAGCCCATTTGAATCATAGACTTTAAATGAGAAGCAAATTAAGGGAATAATGCCATAAAATTATAATCAATTTTAGCAGTAATCAAGTTTTTCTCCATATTTTAATGGCAAGCTTTACTATAATTCATCAGAGATTTCTGTCTATAATTAAATATGACTATTGACAAGTTAAAGAGTTTTTAGT
The DNA here is from genome assembly GCA_002093875.1 of Calopteryx splendens. Taxonomy (NCBI): domain Eukaryota; kingdom Metazoa; phylum Arthropoda; class Insecta; order Odonata; family Calopterygidae; genus Calopteryx; species Calopteryx splendens. The sequence continues at coordinate 109,334 of LYUA01000038.1, read as the reverse complement.
TACACTGTTTAGGATTTGGAATTAGTCATCAAAATACACTTGACACATCTAGAGTACTACTAACTGAATAAGTACAGTATGCATATTTTCAAAGTAAAATGGTTTACTATGACAATAGGTATATGTAGTGTAGTTATTCAGTGTCATGAATGTTCACAACGTTGAGTATGGGACAATTGAATTCATTAAGAGTACTGCTTGTTGCCTACGATTATGAAAAATGATAATGTATTTTAAGATTAAAGGTAGATATAAGATCCACCACAATAATCATCTCGAAGTTTGGTTTGGTAGGTGGCAGTAAAGCTCACCCAATAAGCCCAACGCCGTGTGAAATACACACATTAGGGTAAGGGTTTCTTTTTCTGCACCGCCTGTGATTTCCCAGGATGACCTGGTACCC
>LYUA01000038.1:98611-108923 GCA_002093875.1 Calopteryx splendens | reverse complement strand
TTTCCCAGGATGACCTGGTACCCGAAAACTGGTACACAACTTGGGTGAAGCTGAAGGTGTCTGTTGAGGTTTCACCCAGAATCGAACCTGGGCCCTCCGGTCAGTAGCCCAGCGCTCTACCCACAGGACTACCACGGCCTTTAGAAAAGAGTTAAAGGATTGCAGATACTTTGTGAAAAACTTAACCACATTAATCAAGTCGCAGGATTGCTTTAATAGGTAATGATAAATCTCATCTCATACTAGTCCATATGAAATTCGCATAACAGATTACTCGCATAATCTCAGCAGAAAATTTAATCGTCGAGAACCAGACATCAATACTAATGCATCAGGTACCTGTTATATTGGTATTGACGTAGGCATTAAAAAATATTTAAAATATTCCGTATACGAAAATTATGTACAGCATTGCAAAAGAAAACGTGTTATAACAGATTCAAGGAAAAACTACATATTACACATATCTGACGTAAGACGAATTTAGGGATTATTATAGTTCAGTTTAGTTTCTCATAGTGTATTAGCCTCACAAAGACCATAAGTTATTAAAAGATTTTTCAATATTATTGGTATCTACAGCATTAAATGACAAATATTCTTTTTCCCCTTCCACTGAATTTAACAGTCAAACTATCAGTTTACATTTCTAAACTTAAAGCGCGAAGTTGAATCGGAGGCATTCGGTTACGATTGCTATTTGCTCTCACTGATGTACAACTGCTATGAACGTAAGGAACTGGAAATCCATGGCCCTGTCTCCAGCATATTAAATCATCAGCTCGATTCCTCGTATTTGGTTCTCTCGAGAGAGAGGATGAGGAAACCGGTGCAGAGAAATGGAGTGGGGATATAACTGGATGGAAGACCGTAACCATTTCGACGAAATTTAGATAGTCTATCCTTTCATTCAACTCCTAATACTAGACCGGGAAACGAGACAGGGGGAGCCGGAGAAGTGGAGCATGATACGACCTAACGAGAGGTGAGAGTGATGTTCAGCGGGTAACAATAATCCACGGTTTATTTGTAGAGGATTATAATTACCATTTTTAGGAGCGCCATTCTCAAATTTGTACGGCTATGTATATGCATTCGATGTGTGTTTGCATAGTCCTAAAAGGCCAACGCATATTCCCATGTTACATTTGAATATTTTCTGCACTCAATCGTGAATTCCCGTGGAAGTTGAAATGCAAATGAAATTAAGTAATCTCCTCCGTTTCGCAAACTGCTCTGGTTGAGGAATTTTTTCCGCTCTATAACATTTCATATTGAATGATATCAGCGATGCGATTAAACCCCTATTCTGAGAGTACTTGAAAATAGCAAGTACTAGTTTGTATACATGGGAATTCTACTTTCCTTTATTCAAACGAATGAAAAATTGTTAAGAAAAGAATGATTAAATGCCTTTCCTACATTGAACAATCCAATAAGTTATTAGACAATGAGCTATGTACATTACGGACTACATGGGTTATTTAAAATTTGCTTAAAATTAGTCCCAAAATAGAATTGTACTTATCTACATAATGATGATTATGTACAATATTCTAAAATACGTGTATACTTTAACTTAAGTAATGGCGTTATTATTGGTAATTATAGCTCTCATTAAGAGACATTAAAAGAACCGCTGAGACATGGAAAGATGTAAAAATAACTCGTTTTTAAAGGTGACATATCTGTGCAAAGAAAAATTTCATGTAATACTGAACTAGCTAAAAATATTTATAAATTGATTTATAACCTGCACGAAGGGATATCTATTATGATTATCTTGAGATTCAAATTTTAAAGATCGTGCCTCTTTAGTTTAGTGTAGTTTAGGCCAGCATGTATTGTTAATATTCATAAAGGTAATATTTGCAACCCTGAAGCAATCAATACTAACCAAGTCAAAAGATAAATATCTGATATGTTAAATGGAAATTAAAGGAGGAAAAGCGTTGGGTAATTTAAATTGATGACATGGGTTGACTGACTGACTTTGACATTTGTCAGGGGAGAAAACAAAGCACCATAGGGTGTAGACAATGAAATGCTCTACATGTTATTCATTAAACCGTACACTGTTTGGACTCCCGTGAACCACTTTCAAACAGGTAGGAGCACATTCCATTAACAGCGTAAATTTCTGGGATCAATACGAAGGCGGAGAAATTGGATACCCTCCGACCCGCGCATGCATAAAACGGGCTCCAAGGCGCTCCTGATAATTTCATCCCAGAAGTCCAATCAATTCAGTCTGCATGTTCGCTGTCATTAATTGGGGAGGTTTGACTTCCAGGATATTGACAAAGGTCCAAAAGATCCGTAGGCAAGTGATTGAAGCTGCCTTATATAATCGTGAGGATAACCGAAAGTTCATTAGAGATGCTTCGAAAAACAATGGGCCTGCAAATTTTTAAATAAATATTTCAATAATTTGGAGAAATGTAACAATTTATGCTCCCCATCTTCATGATATTTGAAAACAGATCAACGAAAATTATTCAAGAATTAGATTTTAACTCCTACGACCCAGAGAAACGATGGAGCAACGAATTTTTTCAATGGGATGGCTTTTAAATGTATTATACTGATCCACGACATAGCTGAAATAATTGTAATAGAAAGAGACGGTAAGATGAGATAGATTCTACAAAAATTACCAATACCATGAAAAGTAATAATGCAAGTAATAGGTACTTGGATAGTGAAAGTATGAAAGCGAGCAATAAAATATAAATGGGATAACTGGGGATAACTGAGAAATCATATAGATGTACTGAAATGGAAATTCCATTTCGTAAATGGCTAATTTAGATAATATTACTCCATTTTATATTGAGAATGAAGTTGAATTTTTAAATACCAATGTCGTATTTTAGATTTATTCACAAAAAACCCTCAAGCTTTTAGAATCAAATCGACATCATTGTATCTATTCTATTCTTTATACTACTCTGTTCTAACAAACTATACTTACTTTATTGCTAATTAGCAATGTCGTTCAGATCCAAATTATTACTGAATAACCACCCTCATATTGAAATCATGCGAATATTTGAAAATATTTGAGGTTTTATCTAAAACATATGAAAAATTAATATGTAATGTGTAATATTAACGCTTGTTCAAACTAAAATGTGCTCTAACTTGTAGATATTTGTGCTCCTTGGTGTTGGTCCTACCTCTGAAAAGTTCCTTAAACGCGTCCCTCAGGGACACTAAAAGGATTTTTGTTTTTTTAATCCTTATACATCTCTCCCACAGCCCTTAACCCTTCCTACCGGTGGTTGCACCCCATGCCACACGTATTTTAGGTGGATCGCGGGGAATAGCTAGGGTGGGAATAAGATGCAGACTGAAGAATAAAAATCAGACAAAATCTCCTTGGTGAAAAAGTCTCAGAAGTACTAAGAACATATCACAACCACCATCAAACAATGGTATGGTGGATCAAAAATGAAGTAAGAATTATAGTGCCGAGCGGACTTGTTTTCACGGACAATAAGGAATAACTTTAGTTGTATCGTGATCGTCCCCTGTAAAATTAATTAAACCTAATATATACCTATATAACCACTACTAGCAGCTGGTTGCAACTTATGTATTGTAGTCCAGGAAAATCTCTTAGTAACCCTAGTTACCTATATCGTTTTAATAATGATTTCTCAATTACATTCTGACCCCTTTTCAATATAAACTGTGGATAGTGAATGAATTTTGTGGAATCGCTCCACAATTTAAACACATTGTGGCTAGCGTGGCAGGGTGTAGATGTAGACTAGTAATTTTATTTTTTCGTGTAATCATATCCAAAGAGCAAAGAACTTTACTTAAAAGAGAAAAATATCATACTCGAATACGGCTAATATAACTTCCGATTGTTGGAGGACACATTGAAAAATAAATTCTTAATGCAATAAACATTTAAGAAGTCAACTACCGACTCCTGGCTGTGGATAACTCCTTCGCCGGCTGAACGAATATAGTGGGTTATATTCCAAATTTTTCATGGAAACTGTCCTTACAATATTTTAAATTTTCTTTTCTGAAGTTTGACTAAAGCTGAGAAAAAAATCTCATAACCTGGAGTATATTTAAAAAATTAACTCTGGGTTAAATATACCTATTTGGAAGGAAATATATTTTTTTAATCGTCAATTTCCAGTTTAAAAACTACTAACAAGAGCACTAGAGTAAAAATTATTCAATATTCCGCTGAGAATATGTGGATACTCTAATTATTAAAAATGTATTCAAAATAATATCATTTGTCCAAAAAAAGCGGTAAAATATAAATTAATATTAAAAACAGATATTTCAAAAAACATCTTCACAGTTTTGACATATCCAAGGATATTCTGAAAAGTTTTGTCTCCTATACGACAACTTTGGTGGCACGGCTCTGAGATAAATGAAGCAAGCAATAGAACAATCCCTGATCAATTGAATGTTGCTCCTGCTAGCGGCGCTATCCTGAAATGTGATGTATGTGCATATTTGCAGAGGTTTGTGCACTCGTTGGAATTCATAGATCAATAATTGCCGGCTTATGGTGGCACCTGTTTGGATGCGAGAATTGCCAGAAGGTCGGCAAGGAGCATGAAAAGCAAAACCCAACCAAGACGAGCTTTTATGATTAGACAACGATAACCAACGAATTATTCCAACACACACGCGTGGTGAACTACTTGATGCCATTTTTGGAAGAGCGACGTAACTGTCACACCGAATGTTTGAAGCATCGGAAGTAATAACTCAGATTATTGGGCGAGAACTTGTGCAAAAACTCTTCCTCCAATTGCTACGGTTTCACTCTGGCAAAGATACTATTTTTCTACATTGTGACAATGCTCGTCCACACACCGCTCAAAAAACTTACGATACATTACAGCACCTAATATTTCACGGCACAGCCAAGGCTAGCCCCTAGCAACGGTTCATTTTCCGAAGCTGAGAGCACACCTGAAGGAACACCATTAAACCAGCTTGCGGAGGTGTGCATCGCTGGTGTCGGGAGAAGAGACCCGATTTCTTTGACGACGGAATGCAACAGCTTGTCCAAAGTTGGTGTGTAAGGTTAGCGATGGTAACTATGAGCTTAAGTAGTGACATGACCTGGTAGAGGTTATTCGAAGCTTTTAGAGGATATATAGTCCATGCCGGCATCTTTCATATAACCTAAATTCGGAGGTTAAGAGGTAGAGTTTTTTTTAAATGAAACCAAAATATACATAATAATTAATAGCGAGCACTCTAAGGTGCCAAATAAAAAATGAGACACGTATTGTCATAAATATTAGAACTGGGAAAAACAGGAGTTTCCGATTCGATCCTCAACATTTGTTTGAATGACTACCAACACTACTATGAACACCAAGTAGTTAATAAATCAAACAAAGAAAACGCATAACTTTTATAGCAATCAGAAACACTGAAATGGTTTAACTTATCGATATTATTGACGGAATTAATGGTAATAAGACCATATTTGATGAAAGGAAACAATCCTAGAAATTATAGTAACAGAGGTTTAATTGAATAACTTGCTAATAAGATTATTAGAATGTGCTCGTTCATAAACCAAAAAAATTTCAGGCATTACATAACTTTACATTTACGTGTATAAGTTTATAGAGAAAAACATGTACCTACCGATGCCGTTCCCTTCCAGGGTAGGCACAGTCAAGAAAATTCTGGTAATAAGGTGTAAAAGAAGCCTATCGTTTGACTCTTCTTTTACCTCTGCCACAACCATGAAAAATAACGTTATTTAGATGCTGATCATTCTAACATCCTCGTCCTAAGAGGGTCTTCTACCAATATTTCCAATGGCTATCTCGGTTTAACCCTTCCATTCAAGCCAGTTACTATATTTTTATATCTCTATAAAGTGATTCAACTCTCATCCATTCCATCAAATTCCTATCTATCCTATTCTTTTTAAAAACACTCTTATATCCTATATATACATAAGCGTTTGCCAAAGTTTCAAGTTTCACCATGACACAATCATGTGGACAATAGTACACTATAATGCTCTTTCATTCATGCTACCGTAAAAATTGACTCATATTTATATTCTCCATGTACTTACTACTAACAGCCTATCTTCCGACATTCGCACAACGTTCGAACTCCTCACCTTACGTAAAAAATATGAAAGATATAGGAAATCATCCATTTATTCAGTTAAATCACAGTTTACACCTACTATACAACACTATGACTACCTTATTTCTGGACGCAATTGCCCACAATTTGCACCTTCTCGGTTATTCCATTGGAGCTATCTAGGTCTTGTGGGGTTTTCAGCCAGAAATACCCCATTTTCGGCGTATGGAACAATTGGAAATTCACATATCCAGTTCTTACTCCTACTTTTTCCATCTCCAACTCATTCATCAATCGAAAATTGAACAGCCATGGTAATTTTGCAAACCCAATAATCCACCCACTCTTCTCTCTCTTACACTCACCATAATATTTCCAACCATAGGTTTTAAGTTCTTCAATGCCCGTATATTAACTCTATATTATGACAAAATCTGCGAAAAATCTCCTCAATTAACCCTACTGTTGCCTTCTCCAAAACTAAAAATAAACAAAAAACTTTTTTCGGACGCCGATACGTTTCTCCGATACTTGCCAGAGGCAAGCAGATAATCCATATCTCCCCCGCGGAGCATATAACCATACTGTGTCCATAAATATATAATAAAGATGCCTGACTTTCCCTCTATACAGTTCGTTTATTAAGCTCAACTATTTTTGCTACGCTGCAGGATCTTCAAGTGGCAACTCTTCAAAAAATAACACATACCAACTCCCCAAATGTTGTCCAAGGATCGCTTCCATACACTTACAATCAACATTTTACCGGCACTTTTCTCGTTAGACTTAATTGTTCTATAGTGACAGGACCATACATATAAGGACTACTCGTTCTCTAATTCTTGAATTCTACCTCATTCCCCTTCTCTTTACGATAAGGTATAATTATAGCATTTATCCAATCATTTGCAACAACTAAAGTACGGAAGCATAAATAAAACAATTAGAACAAACGAGTCATGAATAGCTTACACGTACACTTCAAAATGTTGATTAACATAATATTAATTCTCGTAGTTATTCTGTTTTTCTAACTTATTACAGATGTTAAAACTTCATATTCACTTATTCTTCCCTAGAACAGTTCATATTATCAATTTTATTTCGCTAACTTTCACTATCTACGTCAATCCTAAAACTACAACCCCAAAAGTCTTCCGTATTCAACCCACTCAATAAGGCAATACGAATTCTCGAACAAATACTTTGAAAGGGTATAATAATGATGAATCGAAAACGAGCGAAATTATTCCCGATATCAGTGAAATAATAAGTGGGACAAATAAATGGGAAGGGTTTAATTAAACAACCTCAGTCTATCGAAGCAAAAAATCCCTGGAAGCTGTAGAGAAGCTAGCGCAAGCACTGTTGAGTGTCAGCAGCTGAAATTACACCGTTCCCAAAAACTCACTGAATACGTCCATATCGGAAGGTATAAAGTGCCGCAAGACTAGGAAAAGCCGCACTTCATCTTCATTGCATATAATTTTCTGGAAATTACCAACCGATACCAATAAAATCCCTCCCATGTAAACGTTTTGACAATATACTTTTGAGAAACTTCATGATATTCCTAGATAGTATAAGGTTTTCTACAAACATTCAACACGATTTCAGAAAGAGCAGATGCTGTGAAACCTAACTTGAAGTTTTACAGTGCAGCATTAACTACACCCTGAAATTGCGAGAATCAAGAAATGTTGGTAAAACCGTTGGACGAAGTACCACACAATAAGCTGTTATAATATATATTACATTATATATATTATTATTAGTTACTATTATTACATTATATAATATATATTAATACATTGAGTAGGTAAATGGAATTAAGGAAAAAGAATTATTTTGGATTCGGGAGTTTCTATTTAAGTGATTATAAAAAAACTGACGCATTTCGTTTCAATTTTGTAAAGGTTGCCTCTGGCGTCGCACAGGAAAGTGTGATTGATCCTATCCTTTTTCTCATTTAAATTAATGCAATGAATTACGAATTACAAAAGGAGCCTCTGATTATTTGTCGACTATAGGGTTCATTAGCGAAAAAGTTATAAGAAATAAAAGGGACTGTGAGGCTCTTTATGAATTATCAGTAATATCAGAGGTTGATGCCAGAAAAGGTTTCTGCAAATCGCACTGGAAAAGTGTGCAGTAATATATTTCTGGAAACAAATTCAATCTACCTAACACCTATAGACTTTTAAGGGTAAAATGAACTATAGCGGACCATTTAATGAACCTGGGAGCAATAGTGGAATCGATTCTAATATTGGGAAAATACATTAGAACCAACATCGGGGCTGCGTTTAATAATCTTCAACAAACGAAAAGTCGAAAATATTTTCGAATTGAAAAGATAGGGAGAGACAACATTTCGTGTCCGAAAGACCTCACCTTGAATACACATCAAGAATTTGGGACCATTCGCAAAGGATCTTATTAATGAATTAAACGAGATGCAAGGAAAAGGTGCCCGCATCGTGGAAAATACTAATTGAAAACGGAAAGTGTCACACATTTAATAGAATTCCTGGGTTGGAAGATACTGAAATTACTAAGAGTACACGCACGAATTAAACTACAATAAAGGTACAAATGATGCAAGTTTAACGCTGGCACAGGAGGAGTAATGTAGACACGCATTATATTAGTAGGCGAGGCGAAAAGGGAAGTTGACTGCCGAGTAGAGAAACCAAACAAATCCCTTTCCCCTCATGCATTTGGTGATCAAAATATTTTTTTAAATGTGCATGACGATTTGGATTGTCCGAAATTAATTAAATGTTAATGCCAAAAATCCCCAATTACACTATTGGAGCCGACACGCCCTATCACACGCCCCCGTGATAGCAGGCAGGGTCAGATGCAGATTTCAGAATACAAGAATCTTTTGCACGTTTCTAGGTAATAAGGAACGGTAACGTCGCCTTTTAGTATCGTTTGGCCCTTCTCTCGTTTCCAATCAGTAATTTAGGTTTAACTAGAGCCATTTATGGTCACTCTCCTATCTTTCATTCCCTAGTAAATACGGCCTTTACCGAAGTTCTCATCTACCATGGACGTTTTATGATTGTGTTAATGGATTTTCAGCGACTGCACCTAATTAATAATATTAATTGGATAAAATTGGTATACTCACGGACCCATATTTAGTCACCAGCTAGAACTATAAGCTGAAAAACTGGAATTACCTGCAAATAAAGAGAAAATTATACAATTAGTTAAGTGAAAGAGGATGGGAATAAAAACGCGAAAGTTATCACATTGCTTCATATAAACACATAATTCGTAAATAATATGGAATTATTATTACTATCCCAAATTTAATATCACTGTATCCACAGAATGAGTGGTGTCAATTGAAATTTCTCATTTGACATTTGACATTTTATCACTTAGTACAGAAGTTGCATGTAACTCAATCTGAAACGAAAAAACAAGTAGGCACCGATCGATATAATAAGGAAAATGTTAAGTTGAGGAAAGTATCGTAATGTGAAGAAGAATTAATAATATGCTAGTCAATGCTTAAGTTCTCAAGCAATGTTCATCCTATCCCTCCACTTTCCATGACTGAGAACTGGCACGACTAAGGAAGACTAGCATGCAGTGGTGAAGTGAAATCTTATAAAATGAGCGAAGCATAACATTGATGTATATGAGGAGAAAGAATACACTAATGGTTTCTTAGATATCTCCTCATGCCATATGCATGATATCGTTGAGAGGCGTCTCGCATATTACTCATACACTTAAAGACCAACAAGTCCTTTATCGCAGTTTTATGAAAATATATTTCCAAACCACTTTTCATGGGCGGCACATTAGTTTCATGAATATTTCATACATTGTGCGACTACTTGCTATACGATTATTACTCAAAATTTATTATAGATTGAAGTAAACTGGAATTTCGGAAATATTAGCCAAAAAATCTCTTTTGCCCAAATAGAATTTTTAATTTTTCGCCAATATACGGCATTTGAGTGAACGTAAGTATGTAAAACATGGCTTTTCACTAAAATGGATATTTTATATTTATCCACTTTTTCAAAATAATAATTTGCTTATTTAGAAATATAACGATAATGAAAACTCAAGGAAGGAATACTTATCTCCTTTCTATGAAAAAACAACTGCGGGAAATGCCGCGATAGTACCTTCAACGAAGTCACCCGCTGCTGTGCATACATATGCGAAAAAT
>LYUA01000038.1:56316-76108 GCA_002093875.1 Calopteryx splendens | reverse complement strand
AGAGGACGGATACCCACTACATAGTGCACGGAAAAGAGTTATCCGGCAACCGACAATCAGAGAGAAGTGAGAAGCCTGCTGACTCTATATAAATGCGGCCAAAATAGCAGCAATTCATCTTCGACCTGAAGACGCCAGCTTGAATGCTGGCGAAACTGTTGTCTGTCAAGCCAACGAACGCGGTGAATCCCGAAACCATGCAGAGTTCAAGAATAAACAAATCAAGTAAGACAAGAAGATGAAAGAGGGAAATTATTTCAAGCCAACCAAATCTTCTAGAATTAGAGCGAACAATCAAAGACGAAAAAAATTCCAGAATATTAAGCATTAAGTTAGGTATCATTAATATAACGGTTTTCTCCGAATTGGAAATTGGTGTGCTCCAATCTGGCGGGCGCTGTTTCCCCGGATCGCGACGGAACGTGGAAGCAAAACGTTTCCCAGTTGCGTTTGTTAAAAACGAAACCGAGATTTTGGAGCCACTTTCTAGAGGCGGATTGGCGAATGGCTGAGCTCGCTCAGGGATAGGGAAATGGGAGTTAGGAGGAGAGAGAGATTGAGTGGGTGGGGAGAGAGAACCGGGGCTTAAAATGCATTTTCCCTTTTACCGCACCACGAATGCATCAAAATTGTAATGGAATCCGCGTACGGCTGGTTTTCAATCATCCCCAAATATGGGATGCTGCGTTGTGTGGGGCGCCCGGCTTTTTCCCCTCTAGTCGCCCCCACTTAGTGAAGCTCCAGTGAAACCGAGAGAGGAAAAGCCTCGCATTTTGCCGACTGCGTCTCGCTCTCACCCACCTACCCTGAGGGGTCGAAACGGAGAAGGGCAAAGGGGAACCAATGAAATGAGGAAAAAGGAAGGAGAGAAGGCGGGGAAAGAGAGAACGGAGAAAGGTTGAAAAAAATAGACGTGAGGGATACAGAAAAGGAGGAAGAGAAAAAATGCACCAATAGAGAGGATAGGACATGCGATAAGGATGCTTTAACCCGCAATGAGTCCTCACTGCTAAATAAATAATAAAATATAAATATACAACAAAAGGTAAATCATTTTTGTATAAAAACCACAAAAAGTAGTGTCATCCTTCGATTGTAAATTTATAGCAGATAAAGAAAAAATGAGCGATGGAAATTATTGAATAAACTAACGGATTTAATCAAGAAATTCACGAAATTAATTCATTTTACAGAAGAAAAAATATTTATCGACTATATTTAAAATATTGAAATATGTTAAAATCCTCATTCCGTCCTAAAACGCGTAGGGCTAATACAGGCTATTGAATTTTAAATTAACAGCAATATGTAGCGGCATACTGTTGATGCAAGGGTCTCTAACCTGAATGTTTTTTTTTATTTGACAATATTCAAGCAAAAATATAATGCACAACAGGCAGAAACAAAATGCTAGATATTTTGTAGGATCAAAAATTTTACTATTTCATTTAGTTTTAATTAGAAAAAATGACATACCCGTGATTAAGCTAGATAAATTTTTTTTTTTTAAAGTATGACTACAAGAAGAAGAGAGGCAAAATTTCTCGGAACAGAAAATGCAATAAAAGAGGGGAGACCCAGAGAGTTGAAAGACAAAGGACGGTGGCTTTGGAGAAAGGGGAGCCGGACCTCATCTCCAGCGTGAACGAGAGAACTAATGGTCAATGAACTCATGAATACACGCATGAACTGCACAGAGAGCGCAGCGACCTGCGCATATGAGAATTCCTTATCCCCGCTTCCCGCAGATGGGTGAAGGGACCTCACCGAATATTTAGATGAAGAGCAGGGGGCCAAATGCGTCACCAATGGCGTAACGAAAGCTATTTGATGAATTAAAGCATTTTTTGTCGTACCACAACTTCTACCCATGTTGCCTGGTAAATTAAAATGAAAAATGACTCGAATTTGACCAGAAAATTCTATCCTTGGAGATGGCAAATGTTAGATTGTCTCATATTAAGGCAAAAGTAGTTTCGAAAAGGACAAATTCTGGCACAAAGAGGCCCAAAAAAATTAAAACGAAAACAACATTTCACCATTACTTACGAGTTTTACAAGCCTTAACAATTGGATTCATTCTAACAAGATAAAAATGTATTCCTAATCAGAAAGTAAAAACTTGCGTGAATACTGAGTATAATGAATTGTACAATAGGGTTTTCCTTGAGTACACGAAATGTTCATAAAGTAAATGGGCAATGACAAACTAAGAAAGTTAATAAGTATTACCCACACTATATAATTATTATTAAAAAAATAATTGCATAAAACATTTATTATTAGCATTTAACTGGAAAAAACTTTGGACAATTCTTCAAAGATTAGTTACCACCGATGTAGTTCACAAAAAATAATATTGTGTTTCTCAGTAATACTGTTATCAGCGGTGGTCCCTCCAGTAAATATTTCGACAATACTTCTTTTTTAACGAAGGGGTGTGTTTAACTGCATCAATAAATGATATAACATAAATAAATACGAATGGAAATAGTTCTCCAACTTTAATTTGTCTCTGTCTCTACGGTATGGATTATTTAAAACTAATTTTGGGTCAAACATACTAAAATTCTGATGAGTGACTAAAAATTACGAGTCAAATCTCCAAATAACTCAAATCAAAAGTTCTAACTCTCTCTACAGGTAATAATTTGTCCCTGCGAAACCGTTAAAGATTTTTGAACATTTTGACTCAAAACTACTTTAAATAAATTGGAATACAAAGGAACGCCTAACACAACTACAAAATTATTTACCCAATTTATTTATCTGTATTAAATAAATTTAAACGTCGGCAATCAATGGTTTCAGAAGCATGAAAACCAAATTCCTAAGGCATTAAAAAGACAAAATTAAAATGAATTCAGATGGCAGGTTCATGTTTTTCATCCCGGTGTAGACGTAAGAGCTGGTGCTAGACGCATGAGCTGAAAAAACAGGCTCCGCCAAGCATGTCAATGTTTACTACATATTATTACACCTCTCTGACGGATGATGAATTTGTTCAAACGGCAAGATCCCATTATCTCCTTAGTCATCTTCGGCTCGCTTTCAACACCCTCCACAATAATAACCGGTGAATCTCAATGCCGTTTGCAATAACTCCCTGGGTTCGATGAAACGTCGTGGTCTTGACGACAGGAAAAAAGATAGATACATTTTCTTCATTAGATTCCGCAAAACCTCAGTACAATGTTATAATAAAGCGAGCTCGAAAGAATAATTTTACACGGCACAAATCTTGACAGAACCGGAAAATATCTGAAAAAATTCTAAAGCATGAAATAGCGACTACGTCATAACATGAACAAAACAAAATTTAAGTTCACTATTACAAATTATTCGTAGGGTAAAATTGATTGATTTTCCAAGTTGACATGTAATTGATTTATTTCATCTTAATCGTTTACTTTAAAATTGCTCTGAGGCCGAGTGGTACTAGACTCTAGACTTAAGGTTTTATATCCCGGGCAATGCCTTTAGAAAGTCCCATCTATTCTTCAGTACGATATTTAAGATAGCGGAACAAAGAAAATCTCAGCTGGCACAAAAGGTAGGAATTAAAAACAATCACATTAATCAACCCGAAGGTGAGAGTAGAGATCACCCAGTACTAAGCCTAACGGCCTGTAAAACACACACATCAAGAAAGGGTGGCCAGTTCCCTACCCCTGTACCGCCTGTAATTTCCCAGGATGCCCTCTTACCCGAAAAATAGAACACAGTTTGGGTGAAGGTGAGGGTACAGAAAGGCGTGGAAAAGCTTCTCAAAAAGATAGGAACTTTAACCTAAATAGCGAAATAGCGACTACGTTACCTAACCAAATGCTATTCAGCCTAATCTATTGGAAACAACCATTAGGTAGAAAACTACGGTTTTTGCACAATTTGAATGATTGACGAAAAAATAAAGTGTATTTTTCAGCGGAATAAAAAGAAGCTAAAAGCCAAGGTATTAATTTCCATCATTATTGATCATCATTAAATAAGTCCTTCATCTGGAAGACTAATTGACAGCATCCCTTCATTTTTCCCTATGCAATGATATTTATATCACATACTGATTGTTCTTATTCTTATATTTTAGTATACTTGGTTCAATTAGGTTTTATATATATTCTACGAAACTCCGCGAACTCTCGGCCTTAACCAAATCGGATTATTACATTTGGATAAATAATTTGCAATCTTCCTTAAACAGTGTTTGTGAAAAATTGAGAATTTATCTATCCAGGTGTAGTCAGGAAGGATTTCCACACGGTAGAGCCAAGTGCGATTTCTTAAATCGGTCATTGGTTCAAGCAATTGTTGTTTGGCCTTCCTTTCTGAATTTTCCCTTTTTCTAATTCCCATTGGTCGTTTTTTCCCTTATTTTCTCTTTTGTTCCTTTTAAATTAGGATCATCCATTTCGTCTCAAAATGTATCAAACTCATTTTTTTCTGTCTTTGGGTATTTTAATACACGTGGTCTGTTGGCCTACTACTCTATTATTTATCGTTCCTCCATAATCATGTCGATTTGATCACACCATTTACGTCCTTTACCACATTTTAATGTATCCTGTTCCTGTTCTTTAAGGAAAGTTGATCCTGTTACTCGAGCAGATAGTGAATTAGAGAATGAGAGTCCTGCCTGTGACATCAAAAAATCCAATGAGGGAGCGCAGTAATCGCCGCACGAAGACAAGCGAGCTTCGATTGTTGTTCCCCTTTAGAACACCCAGTGAACGAGTCTTGCGAGCGAATGCATTCGTCTGCATTCGCTCACCCCGAAGCACCAAGCGGTCGAATTCGATTTGCACCCTTCGTTAACATCCGTTCGTTAAATTTGAAATAGCCTCTGAACGAAGAGTGAAATTTAGCATGATGATACCATATTGATTCAAATATTGACAGTTTTGACGAAGTGACTGAGGTGCTCTGAATGTATTAAGTCGATCAATAAACGTTATATTGTGCCTTGAAAAAGTATAGATATTAAGACTAAACTTACTATTGGAAATATCAATTGCCATCTTTAAATTATTAGAGTATAAAAATTTAGCATAAAAAACATTTCCGATTTAAAGAAATTTTCCGTCGCTACTTGAATACTGGAATTCATAAATAATCGGGGATATTCATGGGTGTTTATTTTAAAACCGGTACCACATAAATTTCATATAGGATTTTTTATCACTGCGGTATTTTCGTAGATTTTTTTTGTTTCGATTTTGTGGAAGCACTGGTCGCATTTTGCCACTGATAGAAAAACACAAATCGTTTGAGTTTCACTCTGAAACAGTAGGAATAATTTTACATGCACATTAAATTTGTAGACGAGACCACGACGGGAAGCTGAGAGAGATTGCAAGCCGAACAGATACATATATGGAATCATTTTCCCTTACACAATTCGTGAGCACAGCAATAGGAAATAAATACGGCAGTTTGAGCATCCCAATTTTGAAGTAATGCAAAGTTCTAATGACAACAAATATAATTAATGGCTGGTGACCTAATAACCTCTGACGCGGTGGTACTATGGTGCAAGCTACTACGAAGATGTAAGGAAGAAACCAACTTTGTAATTTTCCATACACAGTACAATTAACAAACAACGACCGTTTTCAAAGTTTCCTCGAAATTATCTAGACGAGCATAGCAAATCCAAAGCCGAAACCGGTCAAGGCTTATTAAAAGTATTTTTTGTGGAATTTTACGAGAAAAATATCTACGCCAACGACCAGCTTTTATCACAACACAGTTAATTCCTCAAAAGACTCAAGTGAGAACACTTTAGTGTAATAGTATCAGAAAAGCGTCAGTTTGATCAAGTTATGTAAAAAGGTGGACTGACCAAGAGGCGAGGAAGCAGTAGGGGATGTCAAGAAAAAGGTTTAAGCAATAATACATATTTTAATGGTGATGAATATGTGATGAAAAAGAGGCATCCATTGGCCCACATTTTTTGAGGATCGTAAAAAGATGAGCCTGCCACTTACAGCAGCGAATCATCAGTATAAAAATATATTAGCTTTAACTTAAGACCAAATTTAAATAATACAGCAAATGAACCCAAATTTAAATAATACAGTACGTCATTAGGTTTTTTGTAAATTGACAATGACTTTAGATAGATACAACATTTCTATTTGTGTCATTAATGAGAATTTATTTTGTGCCAAAATTTACTCAAGAATAACGTGGATTATTGTGGATTCATATTCACCCTATTAATTAGCCACCTTAGTAATTTTGATTCGTGAGACTGATATGAAATTAAAGTTTTAAGCTTAACCTAAAATTACAATTGGTTCATTCACAAGTGCTTCTAAAAATTAAGTAAATAATTTCCAACTACACCAAACTGCCGTTAAGTGAATAGAAGATGGGGATAGTACCCTGCAAGCCGTCACGAGGGCGTGTGGCAGGGAGTGTAAGGTCACCTGCCAGTAATGACATTCGATTAATATTTTTATAACAACCACGCACCTCTCCAAAAATTTGAAACCCGAAGTGACTCGTTGGAAAAATTATT
Source organism: Calopteryx splendens (assembly GCA_002093875.1). Lineage (NCBI taxonomy): Eukaryota > Metazoa > Arthropoda > Insecta > Odonata > Calopterygidae > Calopteryx > Calopteryx splendens. Next base: position 69,588 of record LYUA01000038.1, on the reverse strand, counting down.
ATTTCATATCTATCTGTTCGAAAATAAAAAAAATCTCTCTCAACTTCCTGTCGTGGTTTCGTCTAAGGCATGAAATATGGAGGTAAAATTATTCCTCCTGCTTCAGTTTTGAACTCCAATGATTTGTATCTTTCTAAAAGCTTAAAACGTCCATGCAATCTTCGTGATTCGAGTGGCTCCCATTTACGGCTATGCAATAACACGCTCTCTCTTCGTTCAAAACGATTATTGACGAAACGGGCAGCTTTCCAATTTATCCTGTTTATTTCCTGATTAGATCCTTCTGCACGTGGCTCCTAATACTCGAAGAATACTCAAGATGAGGTCTAACTAACGCGAAATAACGCATCTCCTTCACGTTTTCAATAGAATACTTTCCCACTCCGCGTTTGATGAATCCCAGTTTCTTCAACGTAGGTCCACATATGGTTCTAACGTGTTTATCCATTGTTATGTCTGATATTAGTAACTCCTAGGCGTTTTACTTGGTCAACATTTTTTACGTTCACCCCTGTGAGTCAATAGGTGTAATAGTTTATTTATTTATTTTCCCAAAAGCTCTTCACTGTACATACTTTCAAATTTAATTTAGGCCCCAATCCTCAAACCAGGAATTCATATAGTTAAGATCTAAATAAAGGCTGCATAGTCTGATTAATTACTTATGTCCCTGTAGATGAATGTCGATGATCATCGGCGAATAATCTGACATTGCTAAAATTTTTACAATTAATGTCATTGATGCAAATGAGAAATAGGAGGGTGCCGATTACACTTCCCTGCAGAACGCATACAGCTGCATCCGCAACATCGGAAATAAATCCATTAATCATTACTTACTTTCTGCGTTCAAAGAGAAAATTGCGAGCCAAATTTCTAACTTATTCATTAATTCCACATAATCGAATATTTAATATAACTTATTGTGAGGTACTTGACCAAATGCTTTCTTGAAATCTAAGAAGATAGCGTCTACTTTATCTCGTGATTCTCTCGATCTGAGGATTCTATGGATGAATCAACCATGTTTTTCACAAGCTCTACTCTTACGGAACCTATGTCGTAAGTCTGTGAAAAAATGACTAGCCAAGAAGTGTATTACGTTACTAGCAATAATTTCAGGATAGGGAAAATATTTCAGAATAGGGATGTTAATGATATTGGTCTATAATACCAATGATGGTATCGGCCGTTACTTAGTGGTAATGCTTCATCATGAAAGAAAAAAAAATTCATTAAAGTTTGTGGAAAAATATAGTTGTTTTGTCTTTCATCCGGGATCTTGTTTGCTTCCGCTCTTGTGTATGAGATTAACATAAGCTAAGTTACTTTTCCGTTACGAACTTAGGAAATATGCTTTCCAATTAGGGTCCAATTTCTGGTTCCAACTCTTGTAACATTAGTGCTGGGATGCCTTACTGTCCTAGATATTTGTTAGCCCTAATGCTCCTAGTTGCTTGACCTTTATGATGACGCCACTCATAGGTTCATTAATGTCAGGGTGTTGTTCAGTTTCTCTTGTGTCATCCTTAATGTAAATACTTTCAAAATACCTGGTAAAAAAATTACCTAATTAAAATTGTAAAATTAAAAAATTGTAATAATTATGCGACAAATTCACAATGCAAAAATCATTCCCCTGAGCCGGGACCCTAACCCAGTTCCTTCGATTTCCGGCCGAGTGCTTTAGTCTGTTAAGCTACCCAGGCGTCCTCCTAATTTTATTTCATGGAGTAATTGCAAGCCATAAAAATTTTTCTATGAATTAGACTAGCTATCATTCTTCTCCGCTATTAAAAACCTACTATTATGACTAACATCATTAATTGGTAAAATCCATTTTAATCAAGTATATTGCTGAATTGTAAACTTGGTTTGACTTGAGCCATAAGCACCGGAGTCAACATGTGGCAACCTATACAAACAAGCGCTGGACAGACGCCTTAATCTCATAAACCTTCTCGGCTAAGTTGTTTGAAAATATGTAGTTCGGCAAGAATGGGAGTTGACTCAAGTTTTCCGAAGCACAAGAAATCCCTTATTTAGCCTTTTCACATTTCAATTTCTTTGCTTTCCTTGGTAGTCAATCTACCGAAAATGTGCACCCTAACACAAAGTAAAATGGCGAAAGAAATTTTAAAAAACTTTGTCAATCGAAAACTACAAGTGTATGCAAACTTCCGCAGCAGCCACATTTTTACGAGACAGCCGGAAACAGTCTCGTTTTAAAAGACTGTTTTCGACATGATACTCTAAACTACTTAAAGCATAAAGATCATAAATGCATAAATACGGGATAAAAAGTCTATACCAAAGATAAAGGAGATCCTCATGAAAACTTAATCACCTAACTTGTAAGAATTGATCCCACCCAACCTACGAGCGTGACCGCTCAAGACTTAAAACTTCGAGGGGTGCCGTCATGACTGTTTCTTTATTACTTTTAATAATAAGAGCCAATATATTTCTCACATAATCCTAAAAGTCCAAGAAAGAAGAAAAGCTACAACCATGAACTCTTATCAGGTTTATCTCAGTATGTTCTTTACCCATTTGCAATAAAATGACGTAGCATTCGATGGCGGTAAGTAAATACATATATACGATATTTTCAGGTTTTGGAGTTTATATATACGAGTGCATCAATTCAAATACCTCGTTTATACAATATTTTTGTAAGTTTTTGGGATGTTAGAACCCATCAGAAGCCTGCTTCTGGTAGGGTTCTGATGATTAGATATCAATTTTTAAAAATTAAATACTAATTATTTTACTCTTTGAGGAGATATTAAAATTTCGCTTAAATATTTTTCTATACTCTCCAGATTTTATAGGACTTTATAGGATTTCGGTTTCACCTAGGTTTTGGGCACCTATTAGTTACTGTTCTTCGGAATATGATTAATGAAATAAAAAACACTTCCTGCTGTTATTCCAATTATATTGCGCGTCTAATACGTGGAGTCTTCAACGCAAGACCCGGACGGTGAAATGACCACTAAAATCTCAGAAAGTGTTATTAATCCACCTAAGGGTGCTTGGTCCATTCCCAACTCCTCACCCCATCCTTCATTTGACTGAATTACAATTGCCAAAAGATGTAAATTTAAGTAGAGGGGACTTTCCTAAACTCTTCTTTCATTCTTTCTACGTTCTCCTTTCCCTTTCTGAGTTATCAACTTTCACTAGACCTCTCTGGCAACCTCTCTCACCCTTCACTCTTTTCTCCCCTTAGTTTCCATTCCCCAATGGGGAATGCTCCCTCATTAGTTACCTTCCCTCTTCATTTCTGCCAGTTTGACGATGGCACAAAGCCTATAAATCTATTTTTTGCCTTTTCCTCGCAAAGATTTCTCTCTTTCCGTCCCCCATAAATTCCTCTCTCTCTGGTTCTCCATCGTCTTGCTATTCATTCTCCCGACCCCCTAGCAGTCAGCTTCGAATATAGCCACCAAACGTCCTTCGCTCCCCGTTTCTCACTCTTCATTTCCAATACGACCGCTTATTCGTTGATTTCTCCACGTCTCTTTCAAATTTCCTTATACCTATCTCCAATGTGCTCGTCCTTACATCAATCAATACGTGCCTATGACTCTTATTAATCTCTACTCTCCTCCCCATTCCCTCACATTACTACCTCTCTCCTCGAAAAAAACCATAATAATATTAATATGGCAGAAAAGAGCAACGGCATCTCGACGCTTTACAATTAAATATTAAGCTTTGTGGGACAATTCAGAAACATTTCCTTTCTTGTTTAAAGAGGGAGACAAAATACGTGATTTCCCCTGGTGAAAGCTCAATTCCTTATTCCAACAGAATAAAATTAAAACTCGCAGCTTTTGAAATTGGGTTGCATGAAAAAGAAATTCTCCACGGAGTCAGAAGAAAAGAGGGAAAGCTTTTTTTCGAGAAAATAAAGATTACCGAGAGCTTCAGCAGCGCGAGACGATGACGAGTTTTTACCATGAAGGAACTGTGGGCACGACGTTTCTCAAAGATGTATGGTTTGAAGCGCGAGAGTCATGAATGGAAGATATTTTTACCGGAAAGTACGCCACTAGCGTCTTCTTTATCTCTTCTTTCTTTAATCCCAGCTAATACTTCACCAGAAAGCATTAGGTGTTCTTAAAAAAACGGAGTAAAGAATATGCTTCACACAATGGAAATAGTTTATTAAAGATTAAATTCCACATGGCATGTCAATGCCTTTTAAAAATATAATTAATTACATCCAAAATAATTCGTAACTAATTATTAGTAATGAGAAAAAGAGCATAATGTCAAAGGTAAATAATCCAAAAATAAAAATTTTTATGCTATGCATATCAGAATATATACTTGATATATATTTGACAGAATATATATTTGACTTAAATAAGGAAAATTAAGCCTTATCCTATACGATTATAGGAAACGTTATTACCCTCTCCGTATTAATCAAAGAAGACCAGAGCTCATATTGCACCGCAGTCCCATCTGGGAAATGAGGTCATCTTAATGAGCCGAGGGGAAAAACTGTAAGTTAATAGGCTATAAAACCTTGTGCGATTGTGCGATTTTATTTTGGCGTTGTTGCAGATGAGAAGTGCTATTTAATAGTTTCACCATCGATTCACTTTTTCTCGCAGTTAAATTTCAATAGTAATTAATACTGTATTTTTTTCATTTGCGGCAGCAAAAGATTTTAAAACGTTCACTTATTTTATGTTCATACAGTGCCTTTAATAGGTGATCTATACACACTTTGATCTCTATGAAATTCACTACATTACTCAGTTTTAGCATAAAATATAAACGCTGAACTGTTATAAAATATGTATTTTCCGTTCAGTACAAATTAACCTGCTATGAAGATATTTTTTTAGATGAAAATAAAATGAGCATGAATTGATTATCCATTAAATGAACACGGAGTCCAGGAATTAACCTCGTCCGGCAACTGCAGTAGCAGTTTATTTGCATTATTAATTTAAACGATTAAAACACCGGGAAACTTAGTTATGTCAACGTACTAAAGGCCGCTTTTTGGTAACATTTTATTGGATTTAAATGTGATATTACTTTAGAGCAGTCTTCTCACACATAATAATCTCCAGCATTTCCAATTATTCATAGCTCATTACTATCTTAAGGAATGTTAGTTGAAAAACAAGTAAGAATCCGTTTTTAATTATAAAGGAACAATTCATAGTGAAATTCCCTATTACTACAAAAATTTCAATAAAAAAATTGGTACATAGGAAATCAATGTACTAAATATTTTTCAGGGGGATACGGGATGAGATGGCGAAAGATATCCAAAGGAAAAATTCCCCCATATTCCGTGGATCGGCTAGCTGAGCGATAATCAGACACTAAGGAGTTTGGAAGTCAACGGATGAAAACTTCATAGAATCATGCAAGAGCCCTTCCCAAACCATCGCTTCCCAAATCCTGGATTGGTTCCCTTAGGTCCTTCTGGGGTGTGCCAAGTCAATGCTTTCTCGTTCTTCCCGAAAAAAATCTCGTTCCTTTTGGGGGAAACTGCGTCATAAAGAATGGCTCAAGGATGAGGAGGATGACGGGAGTTGGGCAAGGAATGGCCCTATAGGAAGAGAGCAGTCCTTCCCACCACTTCCCAAAGCAGCCGCTCCCTCTGTCGCCGAGCATACTGACATAAACGTCTTACCAAGGAAAGTAATGAAAAGGGGTGAGACTGTCTCTCACAATCGATTCAGTTTAGCATCAGGGATCGGAGCAGATATAGCTATAGAGAGCCTCATCCCGAGAGGACGGAGACGCATTTCGAAACTACTCAGCCTCCGTATCCCTTTGCGATAATACATCCGACTTCCGCGGGAACGGAAATGAAGTCCACTAATGCTCCATTGCATGAGTAACACGACTGCAAAGTTGTCAGCGCTAAGAATCGTGAGAAAAAAAGTAAAACATTGGGACTTCTGCTGTATCCCGATTTATGTTAAGATATCTGGCTTAAAAAAACCTAGAATATAAAAAATGAAGATCAAAAAGGATAATAACGAATGCTTTGCAACAAGAGATATTTCGGTGGAACAGAGTTGACCTGCACATACAAAAATAAATCAAAATACAGAACACAATCGAATTAATTTGAAAATGAGAACTGTGATCATGAAGTGAAGCACTAAAATCAATACCTATCCATATGATACGGATGGAATAAGAAATTCCATTTCGGCTAGACTATCATGAAACATTTTTTAAAAGGCTTTTAAAATACGTAATTTAAATGCAATTGCTAGTTTGTTTAATGTATTAAATGACACACATTTACCCATCACAATGTGAAACCAAAGTCCTATTATTTAGAAAGAGGGATTAAAATGCCCACTCATTTCTACTGAAAACCTTATCTATTCTATAAACAGTGGAGTCTCCTCTAATTGAAAACATAAATGCTATTAAACCCATATAAAGCTTGTAATTTCAATTTATATGCCATTAAATGTAATAATACAGACATTCATTAATTCAATTAGCATACTGCTTATTAATCTGTATTCTTTCCCAACGCTCTCTCATTATCTGTAACATTGATTAACTAAGAAATATTCAGATGCTGCTTTCATTGTTAAATAACTTTGGTATGAGAAGCTTATTCCGCGGCCCAATACAGTTCAACCATTGCAATTCGGCGAACGGGATGTCGAGGGTTCTACTCTCATTTTTGGCGTTCTTCGTTGGCGTTTCTTCTGTTGTGGCTTCATATTTTTTCATGAACCGTGGAGAAATAGAACTAAGCTATCGCGAGCCAGAAAAAAAATCTAAATCAATCATGTTTCACTCGACTTAAGCGTACGTAACTACTAAGGGATCGATCAAGAGGACAATGCACATGAAATAGACCTAAAATATAAAATCTAAAGCCGTGCAACTCCGGATAATTTAAAATAAAGATAGCCTGCTGCTAACACCTTATTTCTTACCACATTTTCTATTTAAGTTTTTTTTTTTAATCCGGTCTTCCTTAATTTACCAAATGACCTCAGTGTTTGGACCCCTCCCACATTAAGACTAAATGAATGATAAATAAATGAAATAAAAAAAACTCTTTCGATAAATTAATAATGGACTTGTTTCTTTAATTCATGCTCTTACCTCATAAATATTTTCAAATTAACTAAAACTGAATTACTTTTTCTTAAAGGAACACAAGAGTACAGTTGGGGCATTTTATGCCAAGCGGGCCGCTATTTTCAGAGACAATCCACGCTTGTAGTTATATTTACTCTAATTGCTGACTGACTATATCTATTTCTACGTCCATAAAAAAATATAAGTACTTCACAAAAGTAACTGGTTGAGAAAGTTATCTACTACATTTTTATCTGTAACAGGCAGGATTTGCTACTCATAGAAATTTATTTTCCGTGTATTTTATCCACTAAACTGTATCAAAAATATACAGTAAAATGAGAATAATTATCCCCTGATGTTTAAATTTCATAAGGCTTAGTATTGCGTGAGCTCTACTCTCACCTACCTAACCAACCTTCGGGTATATTACTGTGGTAGTGGTGATTCCACCCTCTGCCACTCATTTCCATTTTATTTCAGGAAAAGTTTGTTGAACCCTGTCGAACCCTTCGCGGTCTGGCACAAATTTTACTTTTCTAGTTTTCATTGCTTTATTACTCTCTTGCTCTCTTAAGTTAAGGCTATAATCTCATCTTCTATGTCTTTCAATCCGAAGATTGGTTGACTGCAACCCAAGGACTGCATATCAAGGGAGAATTAATGTGGTGGTTTCCCGTGTATATCCCTATAATCTCATATCTTAATGATATCAGCTCGTCGGAATGGCATTCTTTTGAACTGCATTTTATAGTATCCCATTTACATACCTATGTCTGAGGTAAAAACATCATGGGATACCCCTTGGTGTCTGTCGGACGTGTTTTTATTTTTCGCCTAAGTTGTCAATCACAAAATTAATGTTTCCAAGATATAGACCTAGACTAAAATATTCTACGAAATAAAAAGTAAACAAAAGTAAAATAAATATCATCAGGAAATGCTAATAACGCCGGAAAATCTTTTTGATAGCATCATCAACCAATAAATTCAAAAACCAACTAAGGTCGAGGATTTTAATACTGTTTTTTTTAATTTGATAAGAGAAATATTTTACATTATCACTCCGCTGCTTCTCTAAGTCTTTGTTATTAATTTCACACATAGGTATTGAAACATGAGCTGATACATCGGAATAAGTTAGGTACGCTCCAGTATCGATGGGACGAGACTCCACCCACAGACACGAGTGACCTCAAGGTAGAAAAATCACGTTCTTAAACATATTTTCGCACTCTTTCACACTTCATGACCATTAAAAAGTAGTTAAGGCGGGGGAAAGAGAGAATGAGAGGATGCACAAAGCTCTTTTTGCTTTCCCAACTTATTTTTACGCTCTTTTTATATGAATTCCACGGACGAGCCGTCCAATACCAGCAGTTGAAATGGACCTGAGGGAGAAGTGAAGGTCTCTCGGAAGTAAAAGGCAGAGAGGAAAGAGTAGCAGAGAGAGGGAAGGAGGGAGTTTTGGCCTTAGTGGAAAGGGCCGTTTCCAGAGAGAAGAGATAGAGAGAGAGAAAAGGTTGGTAGGGGATCTGAGCTAAAAGAGAAACACACCTTCTTCACCATCCCTCCACATTCTCCCGCCAACCAATCCTTTACACGTCCCACATAGCCTCCTCATTCCTTCCCCCTCTTTCATTCGCTCACCCCGTCCGTTTCCTGCCCCTCTCCCATTCTCTCTTCTTCTCCATCCCCTAACCGCCTCTCCCTTTCTCGTTTTCCCCAACTATTGCAGGGACCCAATCTCCATTCAACCTGTCCCCTCTGTTTCCAGTTCTCCGTTACTCCCATGCACACAAACACACACGCAAACACATACGCGCCACCTCCGAAAGCTTTCTTCGAAACCTCGTCCCACCCTCCGAGTACTTCTTTCGCCCTCGCTTCACCGAAAATCAGTGCCAGCACCTCTCCAGATTCCACACCACCCCATTGTGCTACAATTGCTTCGTCACGCGGGTTGGGACGTTCAACTGTGATAATATCGACCAAAAGTGTAACTTTTAAATTTAATCAGAGTGAAATTCCTAATAATTTACAATGTGGATAAAAAGATGATTTTTTAAAAAGAGCTTAGGGATGCTGATGAATGACCGGAAGCTATCACCCCTAGCTTTCACTACTTCATTGTAACCTTTTGAAAATTCTAATTGAGTATTATCTGGTAAATATTTAATACATTACTGAGAACAATAGTTTTATTTGAGAACTTATCTTATTCTAGTATAATTTATAACTGAAAATAGTATTTAAAATGAATGAACATAAACAGTGAAATAAAAAGGCAATAGTATTCATATCCAAATAGGTAACTGAAAACCATAAAATAACTACGCACAGTTCCTTGTGTAATAATTTCTTTTTCTTCTAGAATATTCTCCAAACCGACTAGCTAAATGGAGGGCATGCCGATTTTCATCAATTCACAAAAAAATAGTACAGAATTACACGATTGTTTGAACCATATCTTTTCCCAATGAAGTTGGCAACAATTTCTCAGTGCTCCAAGCTCTTATCCACCTCTTTCTCGAGTCATCTTGCGCGACGCCAGTTAAATGATTTAAGGATTCATGTCGAGTGGGTTCATCCCCATAGGGATGGCCGAGGACCCGTTTTGACCTTTAGAATGGCCTTCTATTCCCTTCCCTCTTTATCGCCCCATCTCTCCCTTCCTTTCGCTTCTTTATTCCTCACTCTCCCTTAACTTCTGTTCTTTCCTTCCCCTTCTGGGCTGGAAAATCCCTTTCGTCTAAGACTATAGCCCTTTTTCAAGTTATGTACATAAATTCAAGCATAGTATTATTAGATCATGTTCATTTCAGCTAAAGTGTATACAATATATAAGTACGTTATATAATGCCGCTAAGATATTATCACAAAACATTAGGTTATTTTATGTTGAACAAAATACGGGTAGGTAAGTTTTGGAATTGAATTAGGATTTAAGATTTTTTTCAATTTTGGCCCTTGAGAGCACCTACTTATTCTAATAGGTTTTCCACTCAATAAAGCTAGTAAATAAGTTATAAGCGCTCAAAGACCTGAAGCCACTTCTAAACTATCTAAAAATAATAAAAGTATCAAAAAACATTCTTGTCCGAAATAGAATTCTAACTCTCAACTTTGGTTGTCCGGCGAGCACGATGCCAACCAACCCAGCCATCCCACTAAATTAGGTGCAAAAATGATTCAATTATTCATAAAAGGGTAGAAATTTATAGCCAAATTATTTTTTACATGATTCCCATAAATCATCAGATAAAGAACCACGATTTAGAGGGCTAGAGAAGCAAAATTTAAAATTGTCTTGCACTACTCCTAAGAGTATATATTTCCTCAATAGGGATGAAGATTCAAGATGCAGATCAAGAGTTTTTACTTTTTAAGAACGCTATCCGAGAAGATTTAACCTTAAATTTTATTGTAACTCTAAATGGTGTAGGTCGGCGAGTACACACTATACCATGTAAAAACCCATAAACCATTAGCGACCGAACTTGACTGTATGAAGAGTGAAGGACTTCTTTAAAGAAATTCCCTCTACGAACCGATGGTAAAAGGGGCAAATGAAAGCAAATATTTTTATGATTGCAGATTCGTGGGTGTTTTGTCCTAATGTATGTAAATGGCTGGAAAATCAACTTTCGCAATAAAAATGAGCCATGCCACTTACATCACAACTAGTTTAAACATCAAAGAAAAACCTTTTTCAAGTACCAATTTTAATCATAGTTCTTAGGCTTCTACTAGAAGTTTAATGATGCCATTATATAATAGCCTGAGTACATTTATAATAAATCTAACCTAAACTGTAGGCCAAATGCATACTACCGACTAACTCTCAACAGAATTTTCATATATCTCACTCTAACCATTCACATTACATCCTAGTAAAACGGAATCTGAAATTTGTTCTGGAACTGGTAAAAACAAAGTTCGATATTTTGAAATATTTTGCAACAGGGAGACATAATAATATCGCTTGACTATTAAATTTCTCCCTGAAAAATGATTGATAATTCATTATGTAACATGAATAAATATGTTCACAATCGGGGATATAATGAAATATATTACAAAAAATTAAAGTTAGTAAGTGTTAATTTATTGATTATTAAATATTTACAGTAATGATTAAGATATCGTATTATTCCAGGGATAACGCATTAGAGAATAATTTAAATTAAACTAACATTCATTAAACGTAAAGCGGGAGGTACGAAGAAAGAGAATTCACTAATTTAAAAAGATTTTTTTTACTTTGTCTATTTTTGATTATAATATTTTTGGAAAATCAATTAAGATTCTTATAAATACTATAGCGACTCTAGTAACTCACTCAGATTCATAGAAGTTAGAGAAAAAACACCTATCGTAATCTCATAAGGGAATATAATATAGAAAGAAACGAGAAAGTTGCTATATGGCCTCGCCTTGAGCACAGCATTTACAAATTCTCCGATAAATTACCAGGATGCTAGAATTTCCTTCCTCTTCAACTCATATTCTACTTCACTTCGTTAACGTCCACCTCTCTACAATGACCTAAAAGGTCAAGTTTATTTTTCACACAGCTTCTCCATTATTTATTTCCAGCCACTTCGCTCTTGCCTCACTAACTCATTAATTTCTACTTAAAGTCATGGCCACTTTTCTTTTCTTTGTATCCTCTCTCTCTCTGTCTCAATTCGCACATTCTTCCCGTTGGCCACCATTTATGCCCGAGGGTCAAAGAACGAGTTTATATTTTAATATCAGAAAGGAAAAAGGGGGTTCCCCTCTCTCTCGTTTATCCATTCACAAAGGGGTAATACAAAAACATATACGTTTTCCATTAAAACTGAATATAATTATTATAACCTGATTATACTGTATAAAAAGCTAGGCTTTAGTGAGAAATTTAAAATTGTCTATTAATAGTTATTATTAATATTAATAGTCCATTATAATTATTGAAACCTAAAATATCCATGCAAATAAGTGTATATGTAATCGTGGAACCGATTTACATGGAGACAACTGAGAAAGACGATGAAATCGACCGAAAGTGCACCTATGGACGAAGTATTTTTCAGTTTCTGAAAAAAATTAAGACTAGAGAAAAACGTCTTAATAATATAGACTGCATATGGAAACCCGGTGTGGGAAGTAATAAATACACGAATTACATAGAATTTTCCACCACAGTTACCACTCTTTTTGATTAACGTATATGCAGTAGGTGGGTAAGGCATGAGGACTGAAGATAAGAATAAAATAGACGGAGATGATTAAGACAAATTTAATTTTGTATTGTTAACCTATGGAATCTAGTTATGGGTGAAATATAACTGGATATAAATATACAGAATAATGGTTAATAATTAGAAAACTAAGAACCCAGATTATGATAAGCTTTAAGATTTCAAAAATGTAGTAAATATCAACCAAAATTCTTGAGTAGAGAAGATAGTAAAATATTTGTATGTACTCATATGTGAAACTTAGCACAGTATGATTCAGAAACTAGGCTTTTGAAGAAAATCATAAGCTTCTAAGATACATTTTAGAATAAAAATATAAAAAAGAAAGACAGATATAAAAGACAAACGAAGTATGCTGTAAATGACATGTTAGAAAATTATTTCTAAGAAGACAAGGAAAGAAAGTGGAAAACGCTATGAGAATATTATGGAAGAATCTAATGAAAATAAGAAAGGATAAAGTTTGGTTGCAGAAGGATACAAGGAAGATAGTGTATTTTAGGAAGAATGAAATTTTAAATGACATTTTTAAACCAATGAAGGGATTATGAGGAGCTGAAGAAGATTTTCATGTGCGACAAAAGATTTATTTTTTTACAAAAACCTTTAAAGATTCAGGTAAGATCTACTTCCAAAAAATCTGACAGAGGAGAGGGATTATGAGATGCCAAGAGCTTCATTTCGAAAAATATATATGGGATTCTTGGGATTATAAGGATAATACAGGACTTTATAGGGTAGCATTTTAACTCTTTTTTAATGGTAATCTACCGGTTAGGGTGATTGACATCCATGATGGACACACCCCTACAGTAACCATATATTTAATTCTGAATACTTTCTGCCTCCCTTCATCCCATCTAACCCTGCATAATATTTTCCTCCCTCTCCCTCGCTTACCCAACACTCTAACCTCTATCACATTCTT
>LYUA01000038.1:45761-56207 GCA_002093875.1 Calopteryx splendens | reverse complement strand
TCCGAGCCATACAAAACTACACTCCATATCAACGTCTTTACTAGTCTTTTCATTTTAACACTATGAATAACACTAGGAATAAATATCTCGATTACGATTCACCGCTTTGAATTTAGCATTAGCGTTGGAACGGTAGCGTTAACATTAATTTAGTATCGTTTACTGAGCTACATTTGTCACTTCTCTGTATCTCCCAGTAAGTTTCTAACCTATGTCTAACTTTTTATAAGGTTAAAAATAGTTACAACAAATTCCATTTTCTCACACAATATTTGAAATATGTGATAACATAATATTTGCAGCTAGTGATCTTTTTAATGACATTCCAAGGTTCAGAAAAAACTTAAAATTATTAGATGGAATCTATAAAATGCCAGTTGAAAAATCAACGGCTTCATATCCCTTAATTAAGTTCAAATAGGAGCTCCCGCTTACAAATAAAACGCTGCAGGATGTGACAGACAGACAGACAAGTAACTCGACAAATACAAATACCCTTAACAAATACCTAATACCTTGCTTTTAACAAATACCTAAAATTTTGAACGTTTGTTATACGGCCAATCATAGATTTTAGTGATTTATTTGGTGGCAAATGACATACTTAAGACAAATGGAAACTGTTTTAGTTTAGAGCCCAGAATGTGAGAAAAATAAAAATACTTGCATATGGAGGGAAAGTAACAAGAGAAAAGTACAATAGTTAACGTGACATTAGCAATAAAAAAGTGTATAAACAGAAAAATTAAAGAATCCTGATGGAAATATTGAGAGCTGGAAAAGTAATTAGTCGAAGGAAATTAGAGTGAACTAAGACACTTGTGAAAAATAATAATCGAAAAACGAATCTACCATACCTTTCCAAAAATTTGCCCCGTAAGAATGCAAGAGTAAGGATACAGGAATTACAGTCAATATTGGCATATACGATCGGATGAGATACGACTGACAGGTGGAGGAAATAATGGCGATGAAAACGGAAAAATGGGGGAGATGAAACATATTAGAGGAACGATGGATACCGAGGGAGATAGATATACAGGAAGAAGGAAATGAAGAAATGCAGAAAATAGGAAGTGTGAAAGATATGGCACGGCGTGATTGATTGATCGATCATTCTTCCATCCAGGAAAATGAAAGAGGCATAACTGAACAACTGGAAAAGTATCTATTTCCTTCGGAACAATAAAAATGCAAAAATTAAACCGAAGTACGACTTCTCTGAAATAGCACAATACATGCCAAATTTGAATAAAAATATAATGAAATCCACGGGTATTGTCCTTTTGCATATTTCCGTTCGCATCAATGGGAGGTTTTCATTTATAAATAACTTAATGAGCCGAATTAATTCTCAGGTAGATGGTGAAGTACGGGATTCATGCATTAAGTACCTAGGCACACGAATTCATGAAACTTCGTAACTAGTTAAAAGTTTCGCAACAAATTAATACATTGAAACAACATAAAACGCTTCCAGACTTTTTATTTTCAATTATTATACCACGTATTCTAAACTTAAGTTAGATTTTCCAAAGTATTCAATAATACTTCTCTAAAATACTAATTAATGTGTAGATGGAAGGCGTTCAAAAATTACAGAAGTAGGAGACGCATTGATAATCGGTCGTGCTCATACTAATGGTTTCCTACAGTAAAATTGGAATTGCCACATAAGTCTTCAACTAGTCGAATGAATTAATGCCTAGAATTTTGTTCCATAAAACATAGAGCGCAATATAAATATAAACTTAAGTTTAGAATATATTATTATCTATTATCATTATAAGAAAGATATTATAAATGTATAAACGTAAAGACTGAACAAAGGTGCAATTAGAGAAATCATTGGAAGTAAAACGGGTTCCATGAAGTGAGTGCAATGGTTTTTATATGGTCGGAACGATTTAAACATTTTAATTTTAAATGGGTATGAATGGAGACTGGGAAAATTTGAATACAGTGAATGAAGTTTTCCCGGATGTTGAACCGAGAGGTTTCGAAAGTACCCTTATAAAGACCCTTGAGAAGTAGGCTTGAAGCACGACTTTCAAAGTTCGAAAAGACGGTGGGAGGAATGGAGTTTTGAGGAATTGGGAATGCGGTTCGGATTTAGTCGAGAAAGTTGTACTTCGAGGATGCTAAAAGTAAGAAAAAGATTGAAATTGATTACAGGACTGGAACTGCTGAAATAAAAAAGTTGGGTTACTGATTTAAGCGGTATGAAAGAGATATTCAGGTTTGAATAAATTTTATCCCCTACGTTCAAAAGTATAAAAGATATCTGTCCAAACCAATCCTCAATAAAATGATGTGGAAAGAATGACTTAAGTTTTAGTAGAAAAAAATTATGTGTCAATTGATAAGCTCACATTTGATGATGAAAAGATGCCAATCTGTAAGCGCGAGTGACAGCTGAAGAGGGAGAACGGCTGATGGTCGATAGAAGGTAATAAATTTCGCAAAACATTATTTTTCGCAGACCTCATCACACTTTATATTCCAGATTTTAGGTGATACATGCTTTAAGTCCTAGACAACATATTAATATTAAAAATTTTTTTACGTAACGTTCAAATAATTAACTGCAATGGATAAAATATTTTAATTTCATCAATAATTTTCAGGCAACTGCATCACAGCGTACTCTATCACAATGGCCGTTAGAGATTCCCTAACGACCAACAAATCAAGAATTAACCTTCCCATAAGCCTTACGTTCTGATATGTGCATCAAACGTGATACACTTCGGTTCTTCGTCATTTGGTAATGCGATTACACTTTTCTACCCAACTCAGCAATTTTCAACAAATCTCACAGCCCTTTGCTGGGCTTTTCTAGCTCAACGGACGCACCCTTTCCCGAATGGGAATGGGCGACTAATGAAGGCACGTGAAAGAAGGATGGTGGAAGTTTGGATTGGTAGTCGGGAAATATGTGAAGAGGTTCGGCAACCAGGAAGATGGAGAGGGATTAAAAGGGTTAGAGGCTGTTTCCGGGCGTTTGAGGCGAGGAAGGGAGTCACACCGCGTCATTTTGCGGTAAGACTTGAGGGAGAAAGTGTTGAGGGTGGGGATCACTCCCCCCATAGAGAGGGCAAGTTAGCAACGCTCTCTCCCACATGGACCACGGGAGAAGAGCTGTGCTAGGGGAGCTAAAGCAGTACAGTATCTTGAGTCCGAAGTCAGTTAAGACACCCCCTGAGCGATAGAACGACGCCTTTAAAGGCGCCAAAAGGAGCTCTGGAGATGGATACGGGTCGTTTAACCACCGACGTCAATGGGTTCCCCATTTGTTTCAAAGGGCACTAGCAACGGCAGGTGGGTCTGCGTGCGTGACGTCTTAACCTCTCCATTTCCTCGTCGAATGGGAGGAGGGAAGGTCAAACAAGGTCCAAATTGGAAATATGCTATCGGCCAAGAGATTGGGTACCATCTTCAGAAAAAAGTTCCACAAAAATCGCTAAGCTATCTTCAACTGAATTCCCCCTCAGCTGCCCGGTGTCAAAATCTTGCGGGGAACTATTTCCATCTTTTTAACGTTTTTTTTGTTTGGTGGTTGAGTCGCCCTACCTACGACAATAACAGCCAAAATGTGAATCATTTCGCATTTATGACTATTTGAAAAAAAAATGAAGTTTGCCACAATAAAAATGTCTAAGCATAATCCAAGTACTACGATTTTAAAAATGAAGTTTGCCACGTAAAAATGTCTAAGCATTATCCAAGTACTACGATTTTAATAAGAAAGAGCTAAACACTCGTATTAATAATATTTAAAAAATTGTTATATATCATTTAGAGAGATATTTTATAATACAAATCGATGGAATAATTCTCTCAGATCCCTACCATTTAAAAGGAAGAAACGATTCATCAAGATGATTTCCTTTAATTTTTTTTATTTCCCGACTCAGGTTTCAGCACTTGGGGTAACCTACAGGTGAAGAAAACCATTTTGGATTCAACATACATTAATGCGATGGGGGAAGTAGAGGAGGAATGTGGGCAAGTGCGGCCAATAGATTTTAAGTAATGGGTAGTAGGAGGAAGGAGTAATGTATGTGAGTAAGAGAGGATACGGGGTGGTGGAAGGGATAGCCATTACCAGTTTAAGAGTCCCAACTCATGGCCGTGGGAATCGAGGGAGGTAGGGCTAGGGTGAGAGTTAAGGATTGAGAGCGGAAGTGGGACGGAAGGCATGTAATACTCTTTCCCCTGAATATTTCCCCATGAAGCAATGAAGACGCTAGGGTATGCTGAAATCACAATTAAGCCAGCAAATACGTCCAAAATTATTGATTATAACAACGCTATCGCAATATTTTCGTTAAAGATAATGTTTAAATAATGTAGCATGTATTTTTATCTCATAAATTCCTCACTTTGATACATTTATATAATTGTATCTTTAAACTGGGATAACAATTATAAAGCTTTATAATTTTACTGGCCTCTATGTGTCTATGCAGTGCGAGTGATCCTTGACTAACCTGGGCACTTTCCTCATTTTGCTAATTGAGATAAATAATAGTCATAATTGTCATTGGACTTGAGTCTTAATTAAGAATTGCTTGACGTTCATGTATCTTCATGTTAACCTTCAATACTGAATTGTAATTCCTGAAATAATATTTATTCGGACAAAATGTATTTATAAAAGAAGATATAATTGCAATTTTATTCAATATTAAGGCACAATTTGAGATAGTATTGACAAATATGTTGACGCATAAAGACCAAAATTACTCTTCATTTTAATATTTTTAATTCGTCCTGCTGTCAGACGGCCTAATTTAGGAACATAATAATGACCCTCAATAAATTCAAATTCATTCCTTTATAGTATTGTCGATGTGTCACTTCTTACCTATTATCCTCGAAAGTCCTTGAAGTTATTATTATCAAAACTTGAGTTTTATCTAAATCAGCGCTTGATTTATTATCAAATTCGACCTCTTCCATTACTGGGACGTTGGCGGACACTCCATCGGAGGAGGGTAAACAACTAGCGTTCGTTCATTTCTCATTGAAGAATTTTTAAATTAAATTGAACATTATATCTATTGTTAAAACTAAATTTAGCTAATTGAAAACATATCGAAAACGATGGAAATTTTTACTACCAATAAAGTTGGAAAGAAGAGTACCGAAATAGCCAAATCAAAATTAATAATACTTATACTTAATAATAAATTCGGTGGATCATAAGGAGCGGAGACCACTGTTTACTGTCTAATTCGTCCATTTTTCAGCGTTTAGATATTTTGGATTCGGTCGTAAAATCATTCCCACTATGCAAAAAGGTCACTCACCACATCATAATAATTTTAGAGTTATTTATTAGCATCAAAAATTTATTATGGTCCGGGAATATTTGTGCAGCTATATTCAAGCTTGTTCTACCTGGGCGAAGCTATCTTTAAGCACTGATTTACATGACATAACCTTTCACTTTCATCTAAGTATTTGCCAAAGAAATCAAGTGAAAAAATTGTCACGAACGTAAGTAATCACGAACGAATGACGTAATCAAATACATGCTCGAAAGCGTAGTAAATATGAGCACAGTCTCACCGACAAAATAATCTAAAACAAACTTTTTACCAAGTTAAAGATTTTATGGGAAAATATGTCTGTTAAGGATTTAGCAAAGGAATGAAAAATGAACCATAGCTAGAAATTTGAATATCATATTACTGAAAATACCATGACCAACAAATATGACAAAGAACCGACGAAAGTACGAAGAATGATCATTGTAAGAGAATTTATTACTTCAGCCAAATATTACCAATGAATAAGAAAGTATTCTATTAACACTCAAGCAAGAGTTAAAATGAACAAATTTACGCAATATATAGACGTCATTACCACAGTCAATACGATGAAATCTCGGTTCCAAAGAAAAAGCTGTTACAGTTACACTCGCAAAGATTACAAATACAATCTACCTGGAGTTATACGAATAGAAGTTACTTTATAAATTGTGAGAAAACTATTTCTACAGTCCATAGTGACATTAATATTTGAAAAAGAGAAATATTTATGATCATTGACAGGAGGACATTTGGCGGGGGGAAGAAGGACCTTTGTGAATCTCCACTACAAATAGGAAGGCGGTGCCCAAGGGATTCATGCAAACACAAGGGCCACCGCCCACAAGATTTATTCACGCACGCAATGTCGTCATCCGTTACCTTGACGACCGAATTTCCTCTTCTTCTTGCTCTTGTCTCTGTTCTTCCAGCGGACCAGCATCACGTTCAGGCTCATCCCACCAGGAGGAGAAAGATGAGCATCCGTGATGCGAGGAGGCGCGGTCCCATTGAGGATTCTGGGTGGGGGAGTCGCAGACCCTTTTTAGATACCTTTCTCTGCTAGCCCTCCACCTATCCTCATTCACGCCCTCCTTCCCCGCTGTGACGCAGTGCTCGCTCCTTTTTATCCACACCACTTTTTCTAGGAAACCTCGGAAAACTTCAAAAGTGCCTCCACATAGCGATATGGCACAACGCCTTGTTAACCTAATGAACACACCTTACGTTTTCCACGTCCACATGCTCGAAAACAATAAATAAACAATTCCCTACGCTTAACGCAACCAGTAATATAATAACCAAAGACACCACCCCCTCCTTAGATTTTCAAGATGAAGAAAGTTACGCGTGTAATTCTCCACCGATACAGCAAAAGTAGTGAATTCTGTACGGTCTGTCTGACAGATTATACAAAAACACCCAGTATTTAAATTTTAAAAAGGTTTCCGAACAGTTCTCGTGCTTAGAAACTTGCCTCGATTCTCAATAATACCAATTATAATAAAATTTCGATGATTTTGGACCGATTTTTTAACTTCTGAGCCACACTATTTCAAAATTTAAAAGTTAATATTCCTGTGGGGCATGTTTCACTGGCACATCTCTGTAATTCTGTTTGCGTACGTGGCTTGGAAGCGACCTAAGAGACATCAACATCAAGAGCTGTTCGCCTATTGTTTACGGAAGAATTCCAAGCATGTGACACTCAAAAAACCACCATATTTGGACCGCGGCGTTGAACCGCAGGGACGCGTGTCAACACGAAGGAGGGAGGAGAAAGGAAGGTACGATTATGGGGTTCAGTAGAAGGAAAGTAGGAGAGTCACAGAACACGTCTAATACCAAGCTTTGCGTCAGTCCTTCAAAAGTTATCTCGTTAGCTTACTAAGATACCGTCAAGTTTACGAACAATTTTCTCCCGAAAAGAGCACACCACCACTCCCACTGTACAGAGAGGCATGCAGAAACGCACACCCGGGACCACATACAACACACACACACGCACAAACGCCGGCCACACCCCCTTTTCCTTCGTCCACCCCTGCTAAAGCCCTTTCTGCTGAGCCCCTCCCCTTCCTTTTTTTTAAAGCACCCTACTTCCGGAAACACTCTTTCCCACCCCCCAACGAAAATCTAGCGCTACGCCATGCCCTTCGAACTGACTTTGTGCCTCAAATGCAAAACGGGTGAGGGAAATGCCATGCCCCGGGTCTGCATCATAAAAGGCAACTCTGGTGGTTTTCCTTCCTTGCCCCGTACCTTTCCCTTCCACACGTCCTCCTAAATGGCTTATCTTCTCCTCTGCCCTCCTCCGGACTGGATGAGATGAGCCTTCCTCGCCTCACCCGAAAACTCCCGGGGTAATAAATTCTTCACGTCCCAGCGCCGGCCGACGGGAATGCTTGCTCACTTTTTTCCACAACCTCTTCCCACCTTCTTTAAACTCCCTCCTTTCCTACCACCCCGCGAAAAACCTCCACCACCCCTCCCTTCACTTCTCCTATTCCCACCTACTTCCTCCTAACCGGAGTGTCTCCCCCACCCCCACTCCGCCCAGCCAACCGAGCCGAAAAATGTCCCTCAATCTCTCACACAGACTTCCGTTGCCCTCTCCCAACTAAATTCTCTTCTCTCTTGCACACTATCCTTTCCCTCTCCGAACTAACTCCCCCTCCTTATCACCCCCTCCTCCTCTGTTTTTTTTTCTCTTGACCGTTTTAAATATGCATGCGTTTATAGAAAAAAATCTCGTGCGTCAGCAGATAGCGGGCCGGTGGAAAATAAAAAAAAAGAGGAGTGCAGGAGGAGGACGAACACACTGTGAAACGCAATGGTGACAAAAGCACAGCGGGGAAGCGTTTCCACTCTGTGCAAGAGAGGGGAGCAGGGCCGAGAATGGGGGTTGCGAGGAAATCGCACCGCAAATACCGGGGAAGGAGAAACAGCGGGAAATAGAGGAAGAGTAGAAATAAAGTCTAGTGAATGGCGAGGGTGACAAAGCAAAGCTGCGAAAGGTCAAAAACTAGGAAAGGGGGGAGTACGAGAGTGAGAAGGGAAGGGAGTGTCGAGGTAGAAAGCCACTGTAAGCCTTATAAATTGACCCAAGTCAACACGCGGGCTCGCACACAATTGCCCACAAGAGCTCCTGGGAAAGGTATAAAAAAATACGAAGGAATCCAATAGCGGTAATTTGTGCACAGAAAGCAGAAATGTTAAGCGCGAGAATTTGGACGGCGAAATGCGAAAAGAATATCTAAAAAAAAGCACTATGGGTTGTGGAGGGAGAGAAAAAAGGTAAGGATGAGGTGATAAATGGCGAGAGAGAGTGTGATGAAATTGTAAAAACAAGGTAAGTCTTAGCAATTAGTCACATTTACATCTCGAGAGTCGAGCGCAGACTTCGAAGCATACGCGACCACTAAGCAAATCTATCTTACATAAAAAAACACGCACTACCTAGTCACACCACCTGCGTGTGAAGATTACTTTAATTACTCGGGGATTTCTATATTGGTTAAAGCTAATCCCCACGTCAGGTCACGTCCGAGGGATCTGTTGAGTGACCATAAAAAGCCGAATTCTCGGTCTCCCACTTTCCCCGGTTAACAATTCCTACCCGTCCCACCCACTCCGAGAATAAAAAAAATCTCAACCCTTTCCCGCCCCCGCGATTTGAAGAGAATCCACCTTAATTCGATGGGCGAGATGTTGGACGGGGAAATTTTCACAAATTCGAAATACAGAGCTTCCGAGGTAAAAGAACAACACCGAATTTTCCTTCTCGGATCACACACACACAAACACTGTTCATCGAAAGAATAATCCCAAGTATCAACAGCTTGATGCCTCCTGAAGTGTTCCTCCTTTCTTTTCTCTACTAGTCTTCCTGTTTGCCTGTTAACAGAACGCACAAGGTAGAGACAGGCACTCTACATGAAGCACTTCAAATACTAGGAGAACACTGAAAATTATCTTCATTTAATATAGCAGAAATCCAAGCTTCGGGACTCCTCTCTCGCTCTCGACGGCGTGAGTCTCCTTATTTTCCGAGACAATGCTCACACGTAGGAAACATATCACGTGACTTAACTACCAGTATAAGAAATATAACTCCGAGACAAAATTTTTTTCCTCTCGAGTTGCGCAAATGGCTCGTGGAGGAGCGATAAACCCCCGAACGATTCCCTCTTCTTTCTACCTACGCAGTCAGCCACTTGCAATTAAAAGAAAAATAGGAGTGCACGACACCAATTCATACGGTAAAAATTTAGATCCGGCCACAAATGAAAGGGACAACATAAAACTCCACGATGCCTTCTTCTTTTAGATAAGTACTACAGGATGCTCTCACAAATTTAAAGCGAATAAAAAATTAGCACAGCATCTTCAGATTAGGATTTGAAAATGTTTCCCAAAACATTGAAACCTCCAAGGGACCGATTCTTCCTAGAGGAGAGAGCATTAAACAGTACGCCACATGTAAATACTTAGACTACGCTGGCCGAATGAGAGAAAACAAAAATATGTCGGCGCGGAGGAATGAAAATAAAGTGATGCAGTTCCGGAAAAACACGGAGGAATGAGCAAAAAAAGGAGGAAGACTATTATTAAATAAAACAAAACCCACGAGGACAACACTGCACGCGCAGGATTAAAGAGGTACTCCAACCTACAGAAAATAGGGTAGGAAAAGAGAATGAGTAAAAGATGTCGCGAAGAGTATCAAAAAGGAAGATGGATCACGAGGGAAGAGCAGTAAAATCGAAGGCAAATGAAAAAAACTGATTCGTGAACGCTAAAAAAAATTGCGTGGCGAAAAGGATGTCTTTCTTCCAAAAATGCGGTCGGAGGGACGTATCCTAGCGACGGGGGAGAGCGAGAGAGGTATCGCGGATGTGGAGATGGCGTGTAGCGCGGGTGGTGAACGCAGGTGCCGATCCAGCCGCTGCTTCCTTCGCAATGGAGAAGGGATTTCGGGATCGGCCGAGAGAGAGAGAGGCAGGAGGAACGGGGAGGGAGCGAGAGGGTTGGGAGGGGTGAAAAGGGTGGTAGGAGGGGAAACGGAGGGGAAGGTAGGGAGAGGCGTGCTATGCGGATCGAGTTCGTTGGCCCCTCCCCTTCACTG
>LYUA01000037.1:2242589-2258230 GCA_002093875.1 Calopteryx splendens | reverse complement strand
AGAAATCCCGAGGTTCGTGGGAGATGGGAGAAGTTCTGTCGTGAAAGTAGGATATGGTTGGTTGGATTTGTACTTTTCCCAGTGAGCAAAGGGCACAATTTCGGATGAGTGGCGCGCGCGAGTGAGGGCGGGGCGGTAGGGGTGAGGTGAGTGCGAGTGAGCAATCAGGTGGGAAGGGAAAGGGTTAGGAGCAAATAATCTCCTCCCGCGACGAGAAAATATCTTCGCGTAGTAGTTCTTTCGGATGCTTCTAAGGATATGAGGACATGAAGGAGTGCTGAGGAAGGAGATCCTGTGGGAGATGTCGTGTGGCTTGCGGGGACTTCCCTCGCGTGGGCGAGTCAAATCTCTCTTCTTTCGCCGTATCTGTGTGACTTCCCATAACTCATGGTGTGGAAGAAGAGTTGTCGAATCCGGAGATTTTGGCTCATCTCTGGATATGTCTTATCACTATCGCATTAGTATTAGGATTGGATGTCTTACCAGCTTGTCGCACGTGAGTCATTAGAAATTTCCCACCCACACATTAGTCCCTTTTCGGATTTAAATGTAAGTTGCGAGAAGGTATTTATGGTGCATCAACGATGCTATTTATACTAATGACTAACACCACCTGTTCACAGTGCCTCATTATTAAGTTTTGGCACGGTCCATATGGGTAACTACTCCACCAACGCTATATATTAATTTAAATTTAAAAGGGACAATTCTAAGAGACGCGGAACGTATTATATTGTTCATAAAATACAATGGGTGAAATAATCCAGTATTTTTTAACTTATTTGGTCCTATCAGGGAATGGAACTTGGCCCCTGGCCCTGATGTGTGAATTTCACACGCCGTTGGGCTTACCTTTGGGTGTGTTCTACCCTCATATACCAAAAAAATCTTCGGATTGTTTGAATTGGTTTTTGCTCCTATATTTTCCAAATATTTTATTTAGGTCTTAATCTACCAAATAATTTAAATGACTTATTCATGCAGATAATCGGAAGGGAAGAGCAAGGGAGATTTGAAGTCCAAGGCATTATCGACTCTACAACAACCCAGCATTAACGCCAGGTCATCGCCTTGCCTTATTATTTCGTAGCCCTATTGGTTTGAACTCCATATGTATTCCACTTTTATTTAATTGAAAAAATACTAGGGTTATTTCCATTGAAGCACATGATGTATTGTTAAAAAGTACAAAGTACGAATAATACTAAAATTTAAAGATTCACTCTCACCAATAATGTAATTGTCCAATTAGTACCAATTCGCTAATATCTTAAATTCCTTCCACATATATTTTTTTATGAGAAATTTCTCAAACCGAAGATTTTATATAACATTTAGGATGATCGAGTGGACTAACTTCGTAGGTGCCTTTAGAATAAATCCTGTCAAAATGAAGAGTGACTTTCATTATAATATCTGTTGTTAAGTCCTCCTAAAAGGCTCGAAGGTTAGAATGTCTCTCTCTCTTTAGAGCTTGCCTTAACTATAATGATTCAGACCGAATGTATTCATTTAATCTTACATTTAAATCTATATTATAAACTCATGTTTTTGTTGTTTTTAGTGTCAAGCATATTTCATAATGAAAGATTCTCCATATACTAGCTACAAGATAGTTCAACTGAACAAAATATGATTCCTTGAAATTCCTGGGATTAATTGGTGCAGTAGATTTCTCTAACTTAATGCTAGGTTTTTCAATAAAACAATAGCAGGGCATTTTTACTATAGTTAAAAATTACCATAAAATGAAATAATGTTTTCCCACAAACTCTGTGATCATTCAGTATTTATTCTTTTTTAATTATTTTGAATCAACTTCCACGTTATCCAAGCCATGATCCAAATGATAAATACCAAAGGTAACGATATAATATTCAGCGACAACTTTATTTAAGGATCTGCAGATGTGGAATTTATTTTCTTATTTTCAAGTTCCTTTTTCTGCTCCAGCGTTAAAAAAAGAGCAGTTTTCATCGACCACAAGAAGAAACTTTGGGGAATGTAAGAGGTTGACAGTTGCGGATATTTTATAAAAACTTTCCCGAAATTTTGTTTTTATAATCTTCTCTTGCTCCTTTCCGTCGTCACCCTGAAGCATTTCCATGTTTTACTTTTCGTCCAAACTGACTCTTGGCCTTGTTTCCATTCTTTTTTCTTTTCTCCGGCGGCCACCTTCCCCAATCTCTTTCTCCCTTCCTAAATTCTTTCTCTCCCGACGGCTTTCCTGCTCTCTAGTGTGTTTTGCTGTCACTAGCGCTATCTATTGCACCTTAAACTCGCATTTCGCAATAACTTTACACTCTAAAATGGCTTGCGAAACGGTCGCAGGAGTTTTATTATTTTTTTCAGTTTTTTCAAAACTGTATGGAAAAGTTATAGAAAATGATAAATGTTGTTACCTACTCATTTCAACTTAAACCAAAATTTTCCATTATTATGCTCTGGATTACTAATCAGAAGTTGGCGAAAAGTTTAATCTTAATGGCTTTTGGTGTTACAAGACGTGTAGCTTGTGCCTGCGATTGAGTGTAAAATGAGTGATAGTATTGAGGTGGTGCCACGGACAATTTTCCCATTTATCATTCATTCGTCTGATGATGTTTCGTCCTATTGTAGCTTTAGCTAAAATTTCCGCTAATGGTTTTAGCTGTTTTCCAAAGTTTTGATAATAGATACATGAATGTGCTTCGCTACATAGTGTATATTTAAAATAGCTCAGGAAAAAAAGGTGTGCCCAAAAGTGTGCCCACCTGTAGTTCCCAACGTAGTGTTTTATTAGATAGTAATTTTAATTTGAAGTGATTTTTTAATGAAAATTATCATTTAAAAAAAGTAACTTCAGCTTATTTGAAAAATTTATTTCTCGAATTGGCTGAATAGATGAACAGTTCATTTTGCTTAAGGTTTAAAGTGAATTTTCGTATAGTTGAATTTATTTTGGACATTTCAACCACACCGTGCTGCGCATAGATTCTTTAACGTTAATCGAAAGGTTGACTTCAGCCTGGGAAATAATTTAACATTGAATTAATTAACGTGTTATGGCTAACTCGTTTATTTCAATTGATTCATGCATAGAAATTTGCAGTATTTGTTTGTTAATTAATTTGTGAACAAAAGGCATGGCGGGCCTTGCCTCTTGCTAAAAAAATTTAATTTCTTTTCATTCCTTTTATGTTTTCACAAAATTTTCATTCGTTTCATTAATGCCATCGCAGAGGGTGATTTGTATTAATAGCATACTCTAACAGGTGATGCCTTAATTTATAATGTGGAATACAATCGTTCTGAAGAGGCGGAAAAGTGCGGCCAGCCCAATAGGATGTCAGCTTCTCAAACAACCTTTAATCCATTTGCACTCTTGCCAGGCCTCTGTTTAAATTTTATTCTTCTGGTTTAGCAGCGTATTGTCATTACAGTTTATTTTCTTTAAAACATTGGATTGACCTCAAACGCTAATTCATGTTGATGAGCATTCATTAATATAACCGCTGTCCTTTACTTGTTGTTTGACCGGTGGGAACTCATAAAACGGATATATCAACCAAAAAGTATTGATAGAATATATGTATGTGTATATCACTATATTTGAATTTAGAAGTGATTAGTCCCTGGGTTCATGAAGTCCTTAAATTGTCCGGTAGATTATTGCTAATAATATTCACTCTCTTTTCAAGTTGGTAGCTAGGTTTTACTCATAGAAAAAGACAGAGTGTGAAATTTTTCAAAAATAATTTTTACCTCTGTACTTATAGTTTTAGACGCGTTATCTACTTAAGTTCACAGTACTTCGAATCGAGAAGTGAACGATCTATCGTTTAAAAGTTTTAAATATGGCTACACCTTTATAGAGTATAATTGGAAAAATCTTGGAATTTTCCAAAATTGTGAACAACACCTACGATTTTAACACCATCGCCAATTGAATCACTTATTATCTAGTTAACTACTCAACTTACGCTAACGAGCATTTACTTAATGTATAAAAGATGGTTAAAAATAAGCATCAGTAAATCAGTTAAAAATAAAATTATACAATACCATAAAAATTTATTTGGCGTGGCGTTGAACGCATAATTTACTGTTAAGTTGTAGCGTTAACACTCGGGTATTTTTTAATCATTTGAGGATAAATTTTGGGTTGATGGAGTAGAGGTGTGATAATAATTATTTGCATCCAGTGATATCAATTTCTTCTCTTGAATCATTCGTGCAGCGAGGCGGAAAAATTACCTCTTGTGTGACCTCATCACTTCCACATCGCTTCCTTTTTCTCCCCGTCTCTTTCATTTCCTACAATTCTCACGACTCCTCATTGTTCCCTCTCTCTTCCTTCTTCCACCCTCCGCTCCTCATTCTCTTTTCCCTCCGCTCCGACCAAGAATTCCTCATTCAGTTTCCTCTCTTCGCTCTTTTCATTTTCTCAGCCAGCAACAGACCTTCCTCTCCACTCCTTTACTTCCCCTCAATTTTTTCCGCCCTCCCTCAAAAACCCAATCCCCCTAAGAGACTCTCGAACTCCTTTTTCCTTTCTTTTGTCGACTGGCGAATTCTTCGAGTTTTCTTGGCCCTTCTCTTCCTTGGTCTCTCACACCGGTTTGTGTGTTTTCCATCCAAATTTTCCCTTTCGTCTCTCATTCGGTACATTAAAATAATGCTTGGTTATATTTACATTGGCCAAATTCACTACCTCTAAAGTAAATATTCTGAAGAAAATTTGGCCAATGTCAGCTCCTACCAATTTTGCTGCCTTCAACAGAATTACCAATTTCTTCACTTAAATAGTAAAATACCTAGTCCTAGTCTAGTGCTGCGTCCAAAGATGTCATTTTGTCTTCCGTTTCCACTTGTAAACTTCCCGAAAAAATGGTAATATCAGATTTAAAATTCATTTAAAATACCCTTAAATCTTTCACTAACTGCCACGAACTGCTCCCCCTCGTCAATTTTAGAGTACCCTTACGAACTACACGCTCATACTCCTCATACCCACTCCCAGATTAACTGTCACTAATTAAACGCTCTCTTTTCTTCCGCTCTGGTCAATTCACTTCCTGAGGGCATTGATCCTTTTTCGATTTCTTCCAACGCATATACTGACCTTTCTTTCTCTCAAATCATCATAAATAATTAAGGAGATAACCCCTCTGTAGTTTGCTTTATTGTCAATTGTTAATTTTTGTTGATACTTGAATGTATGCGTCTTTTATAGTATTTGGTTACATGTTCCGCTAAAAATTGGCAAGTTATTTCTGTATTTGGTATTATTTTAAATAAATAAAATAAAGGTTGGCTGTTTGAAAGTTGTTTTCATAAAAATCTCGCATGACTTGATAATTTATATATGTTTAGGGTAGTTTTCTTGGTTACCATTGTACATTATATTAGACACATTTTTAACTTTCGGATTTTTCTTGTACTAAAACAACCTAGAGTTAAAGTAATGAAAAAGGCAAGAAAATAATTACTAATTCGACACATGAATGGAAAATATGTGGTCTTTTGGGAAAGAAATAATTTTGGTCTAAGTCAGCGCACGACTTTTGAAATAGAATCAATTAATTTCACGTCGGAATAAAAGATTTGAGCTTTATCATTGCCCTTATCAGTGACAATGCACCGATGCAAATATTTCTCTTTTATCTTGACGGCTGACAGTAAGGGTGAATACGTATACGCTTGTTATTATCATCCGCCTAAATAATAATTAGATGTGAACAGAAATTTAGTTATTTCGACAGTTTTTTAATGATTTGAAGAGAAAACGTAAGGATTAAGAATAACTAGTATCTCTCACTAATTATTTTCGGTGCTTCTCAATTTCATATAAATCACTGGATTTTTATCAAATTGAATACCAGATTCAAGTCGCGTGCTTGTCATTCAATTCAGCGTCTTATCTTTTTTTCTTTCTTTGTGTAGCTTTTCTTTGCACACTAAGTCAATCTTCAGAATATTTTTATGCTACCGTAAAATACAATAAATATGCTTAATATTTTGGATGTCCCTACCCTACCCTACTATAATGGTACCCTATGGTACCCTACTATAAACCTGGATAAAATGTTCATAATATTTTTCTCATGAAAATTAAATTTTATTTTGTATCGTGCGTTATTTTAAAAACAAAATATTAAAGGGATGACTTGATTGCATTTAATTATCCACATCTCTCGTTTTTGCCTTACATTATTAATATGTTCGTCAAGCGTCATTCACGTCACTGTAAAAAACAAAGATATGAGAAGAGAAACAAGGATGAAGAATTTCAGGGAATTTTCTTAGATAAATGGGGATTTACTTCTTTTTCATTTGATAATTTAACATATAGTAATAATGAATAAGTAATTGAAGACATTGATCAAGTTTGGAAATATTTTTTTCTTCTTTTCCTACAAGTTGTATTGATGCAATATGATATTCTATAACTCATTGATTAACATTTCAGGTGTTTTTAATCGTAAAAGTTGGGAAAAATATTTCCATTGATAATTACGAAATGACATAAGGTTTTCCCAATCCTAATAAAGGCATGAGTAAGAATTATGGAAATAATTTATAAATAATGAGTTTACAACGTTTTAGCTCGATTGATAGGCATTCTGCCTACATTGTTCCTACGGAGTGAAATCACAGTAATCAACCCTAAGGTCGGTTTTGTAGGGGAGGGTAGAGCCCACCCGCTATAAACCGAACGGCGATGAATATTCACTCATCAGGGTAGGGTGGCTATTTCATTTCCCCATACCACCTGTGATTTCCTAGGATGACCTGGTACTCGAAAATGGTTCACAACTTGGGTGAAGCTAATGGTGATCAGAGGCATCACTCGAAATGGAAACCCGGGCCCTTTGGTAGCTCAGCACTATACCCACTACCGCGCCCCTGTTCATACGGATAAAGATACACATTAATTGCATAATTTAAAAAATTTGTTGGTATTTTACGAAATCTGCCAGAGATCTTCGACACATATATTCGTTCATAAACAACTTGAATATGGCAGTACCTCTCTAAATTCAAATTATTTTATTATTTATTAGAATTTATTCACAAGGTTTAAGGCTTATGTTTATTTTCTTGTCCTCGGAAAGGAATATATGCATTTAGTAAATATGTATTTTAAATTTTACTGAATTATTCTTAGGTTGAGCAGCTAATTTCTAGGTATATTACTAGGCATTTTATTCATACTTTCTCGTCGGCTAGGTTAATTTGTCAAAAAATTTCTCCTAGGAGAAAAAAATAAATAATTTGGAAATTGTTTGAAAGGGTAGTGAAATTTGGAAAGTTTTACAACAGTTATTAGGCTACTCGACCTGTTTGTTTAAACAATAAAACTTAATAGTCTTCGTTATCTTTTTATTGACTCGGTTAGGATTCCTTTGAGCTCTTGTCGCTTTTTTGTAAGTTTTATAAGGATGAATTGTCATGCAGTTGTAAACTGCCCAAATATTTAACTCTGCTCTGCATTACTATTATTCAAAACCTTAACTGCAGTCATTAAACTTATGGATTAGATCGATATTGTCATTCACGAGCAATTTTCAATTGTTTTTAAGTTCAGGGTCAAGAACATCCAGTATTAATGTTCGTTTATAGCAATAAGTCTACCAAAAATACAGGAATTGTCCGAATGTCGGCGAATTACATTTCCCAGCGCCATAGAAGATTTAGGAATACTATCGTCAATTCCTGATCCTGCAAATCAACTGATAACGTCGGGTTTCTTTGCCATACGGTCCAGTAATATTTTGTTCGTTCAACAAATCTGTATTACAATTTGTTTACAGCCATTCCACTTACAACTATTACCATCGATTACGTGGCTACGTTTGTAAAATGACTGGAGTATACTTACAGTCACTAACGCGGTACACATAATTTAATAAATGGCCCCTCAGTCTCTACTCTCCTTTATTCTGCGATTTCTATGTTCTTCTTTTGTGGTCTGTAGCCTCGCCACCCTCCTCCGTCGTTAGCCATCTTCACCACCCTTCGCTTTTTCCAGTCACCCGTCCCGCGACCCTTGTTTCGGTATAGCGTTCATACTTATCGCACTCATTGTGTGCATGGAACCCCGAACAGGGAAAAAATATTTAGTCCCTGCCTGGGAGGCTCATAATGGGCATGTGAAAGGAGGCAACCACGCTGATTGTTGCTTCCAGTAATTGAGTCTGGGGAAGGGTCGCTATATTTGTGGAGGGGTTGATACACGCTTGCTCGTTAAGGATACTGTTACATTTCGCCAAGTTTAAAAGAATTGAGTTTTCACGGCGCAACGCCTTCGGTTGTTTTTCTGTTTTCAGCTAGAAAAAAAGGTCAGGAATTTTATAGGTGAGAATCACCTATGGACAATATCAGTGGGATTTCCAACGACGACAAAAGAAATATATTTAGTTACTTTCACCTCATTTTTTCGTTTAGTAATTAATACTTCAGGGCTATTTAACGAAACTTATCTCGTAATTTTTAATTATTAACCCTTGATTTTATTTTCTCTCTTTAACTGTAAACAAAATGTCAGTTGGAAAAAGTAATAAATGTTTGGAATAGCTTTAATTAACATAAATTGCTAAGGGCTAATTCAAGAAATAACAAATGATGAAAAAGAACGAAGCATTACGCAAAATACAATAAGAGAATATTAACAAAATTCATTTTTCTTACTTGCTTTTAAAATGACTCATCATTTCAACTTTTACTATTGAAACGAAATTTATCATTTAATATTTATATTTCATCTATCTCCTGAATATAACTTGTCAACAAACTACATACATTTAACAAGAATGAGTCAATTCAATCTAGGAAAATTGGGTAAGTATATCGTCCTAGGATAAACAAAAGGAACATTTTTTAGCTATAAGAGAAAATGCAAACATGGATATTCCTTTAATTTTCATGGCTATCAAAAAGAGAAAACTTGTGGAGGGAATTATAAAATTATTTAAACAGGAAAATATGTGATACTATTTACCGTATCATTATTTATGGCATTACTGCTACTAGCGGAAAGTTAAAGATAGAGCGTTCTTGATTGATTGTAAATGTCTTTCTAATAACACTAGATAATGCAATATATTCAAATAAATTAATGAATCGTAGGCCTTATAATAATTGTGCAACAATTTTGTGGGGAAAATGAGCATATATAATACATTTATTTCGCGATTGATACACATTGACACCATCTCCGGTGCAAAATTACATTTTATACACATTAAATCACCATATTTTGATATATGTTCCAACCCTTTACAACAGTGATCAATTAATGTGTATTAATATTAGTGAATTGGCAACACCGGTCTCGAATAGATATTATGCCCGCAGGCCATATTATATCAAGCATGTCCATGGGTTATATTCGTTTTGCGTAAGAACATGCCGTTAGGGGTTGCATAAATCATGGAGTTAAGCTATTATGCTCCTTAAGACAGTTAACTAATATAAGAATCTTCAATATTATAATATCGGAAGGTATTCTAATCTGAATTCATGAATTTGAGTGTTTGAATTAAAAATCTAGCTGGCTAACTGCCAGGATGAACGCTTTATGAATTTAAGATGACCTTGTTTAATTTTTTTAAACAGTAATCATTCAAATTTATCTTATTTTTCGATTTAAAAGTTCTTCTTCATCACAATCTCTTTGACTGAGAGAAGAGTGTGAGATGTAGACGGGAAGGACTTCGTCTAAGACACCGGATAGGATGGGAAGGTTTGGGGAGGAATCTCCTGAGAATTATCGGTGACGAGTGAGGCTTTAAGTAATGCGAGGATGGATGACTGTTCGGGTCAGAGCAGAGGAATGAGTAATTGTAGTCGAACGCTCATCCCACTAACGCCATTAGCCCTCTCAACCCTGTCTTGTCTCTCACGCTAAGGTCTCAGAGTCTCTCCGTCATACCCTCTCTCCCTTTCACAGAATTGCAGACAGGGCGTCGGAAGCTTCGGGTGTCATTATACTCCTTTGTGGCAGTGTTCTCAGAATTCTTCTCTTCTGCTGTTTACGCTCGGGTTATTGCTTTGGGAAACCTGTTGTTGTGATATTTTTATGTGTCCATGACGCGATTTACGATCACGAGCGGTGAAAATGCGAAACTGCCTGCGCGAGGGGCATTTTAATTATTCAATGGGTACATTGGCACCACTGTCTCACCTACGATTGGGTGGATCCATTATGATTGTTTTATGCTTGTCTTTTATGTTATAGACTTTAGTATTCCACGTTTCTCTGGCACATGCACTATCAATTGCTAATTTTATTGATCGGCCTCTCCGAGAACACATAATAAATAAAACCAAAAGAAATCATTTTCTCACGGGATTTCGCCTCACATTCTCTTGGATGTCATGTGCACAAGTAAAGCTTTATATGACTAATTTATGTATTTCGTAGGTACCAGCCACGTATGGTACTCATAATAGTCTGATTTTAAGAATCTATGAAAGTCTATTATTTTGTATTAAAATTTTTCATAGTGAGAAGTAGGTATCTGATTCCATACATGAAACAGAAAATCATGCATAACCGCAAATATAGCTGCTAAATATATTCGCTTTGATGAATTAAAAAAAAAGAAATTAAAAATAAATTATGTTTTCATACGTGAAATCTCCTGAGCGTTCTATGTTTTCAGGATTTCACGTACTTTTGGTTCCTCCTATTTGTAGTTCTACTTCTTCTTCCATGTATGCCTCTACTCTACCACGTTCATTCAGACTGTTGCTCTTACCGATTTCAAACGGAATTACAAAACCATTGTCTTATGACAACCATGATACACAAGCAGAAACTCCGATGAAAGAGCACTGGTACAGAGGACAGGATTATAGCGGTTTAAGCCTCGACGTTGTTCGCGACATTCCAAAGGATGAAGGTCACCGACCCTTCCTTTTGGGGATCGTTACAAATGATTTCATTCACAGCTCACTGAAATTCCCTCTTTTTCTAAGTGTCTCTTTCATCGCATTATCTTGCCATTTCGCGACACCACGTATAATAGAGTTTCCACCCTTATCGTCATCCCTGCTGCACGCGGCCTCGGAGCGGAAGGAGGGGAAAAGGGCATTGTTGACGAAGCTCGACTGGGTCTTACGCTCGCGGAATCGACTTTCCCGTGATGATATGGTGGCGCTTGACTCGTTCATTCTTCATCGAGGTCGTCTTCACGAAACAATTAACAGTCGCACGCCCCCCCTCTCCCCAATGAATACCACCCTTTGTCCCCGGCGGATCCACTAACAGCTGAAGCACTTCGTTCTTTTCATAGTCTTGAAGCATTTACTCATTCGATAGCAAACCTCATGTTCAGCGTACCTGTGTTTCATAAGAGTTATGGCAAACTTTCCGGTGGGCAAGGGGGCATAATTTTTAAATGCTGTTTCTCCTAATTACTTTTCAACCTTTTGTTGTGGAAAATCGAGAATATTTTGCAGTTTATATTGGGATGCTTAATATTTTGAAAACGCATTTTTTGACATGGGCCCTTAGGTAAATTTCAGGAAATTTAATGCTTATTGTGCATTGCATTTCTTCTTTCTACGCACTATTCACTATTTTGAAGATGGAATTTGTATAATTCACTGGTCTATTCTCTAGTTAATACCTAATAGACCTTGAGGAAAAAATATTACATAACACTCAATTTCCTTTCTATTAAATGAAATATTAATGATCTATTCCTATAGTTTGAAACATAATAAGCATTCACATCTTCTAAAATACGCAAATGTATTTCAGCCCATGTCCAATTATGCGTTTTGCAATGATTGAGTATCTTTATGAAAGTTTTAAAAAGTTCTAAATGAAACGTTTGTGTTGATAATGAAGCTTCGTAAGTTGAATAGTATGTGCTTATGGGAGAATAAGTGTTAAAAATAACACTTCCTAGCACTACTGAAAGGAAGGCATAACGCTCCTGAAACACTCTCTACAGTTAGTTATAGTTAAATATCATTAATTATAAATGAGGTATTACTATATTGAATTTGAGCCTTGTCAACAACCGCAGTAATCAACACGAAGATTTGTTTGATTGGTGAGGGTGGAGCTCACTCAGTACTAAGCTTGTGAAATTCACACATCAGGGTAGAGTGAACAGTTACTTTCCTTGTGGCACCTGCCGTTTCCCAGGATGACCTGGTACTCGCAGAATCACATAGCTTGGTGAAGCCGGAGTTCGTGGACTCTGTTCAACCCCGTCTCTCCTAGCCGTGAGACTACTGTGATTACCGTTCGTTGTCATATCTAGCTACTTTAACAATTTTTTCGCTATAATATGATGTTAATGATGGAATTATTTTTTTAATTCGTGGAAAAATGAAATATAAATGTTGAGGGCAATGTTTAAAAATAAATTATATTTATACCACTGCTCCTGTAAAGAATAAAGATTTCCCTTATCATGACATCGATTCAAGACACCGTCTGTTTTCGATCTAGACATTAGACCCAAGTTTTACATTTGTTCTCAGGCATGTATATGAGAACACGGATTTATTTGGAGGCTCGTCCCGTTTGAAAGAGAAATTTTTAATTCCAAAGTTCATTTAATTTTGCACCCTCGTATTTATACGAGATAACATTCGAAAATGCCTTGTTAAATTGTTTGCCAATCAAAAGGAATGTTTTAAATCCGCCAACAGTATAGCCACTGAGACTCGACAGCCACTGTCTTAAAATTGTGTATTTATTAGGTATACATATAGATTTAATCAGTAAATCCAGTACTTTACGCTCAAACTACTTACTAATCTTGACTATAAAATATCACCATGTTTGCGGCTACTTTTTCCACTAATAGAGAAAAATAACTATAAATCTAATTTAGCAAAAGTAAACCCTTGATATCAGTTTTCAAAATCATATTTTTGCTATGAATGGTCTTCTGGTTATGCATTGATGCTCTAATTATTGTTAATTTATCACCTCCTTCGAAAAGCTCTCCGACTGGCATTACATACTGCTCTCTAAATGTCTGTGAGCAGTCCTTGTTTTTATTTGGTTCATATATAGGTGGATTAATCTTCTCTATTGGTAAAATTATTTCACGAACTCAATGCACAAATGAGGGTGGACCAATTTCGTGGGGATGCTATTTGTTCCTTCGTTTGGGTTTTTAAAGAAGTTTAAAGGTTTTGATTCTAAATTTCGCAATTCCAGTGTGAACGGCGTGTTCATGAAAAAACAAATATGGAATACGTCGCGTTTTATGTAAGCAAAAAGAACAATGATACCTGAAAATGAAGACGGGAAATACCTGTAAAGTACCTGCTCACAATTAAAATTTTACAGTAGAAAAAAAATTCCGTAAAGAAGTATATTTAGAGATACGAATATTTTTACAGAGTATTCAATAATTTACGTGAAAAATTGCGTCATCATGAGCAGAGTATGCAGAGAAAAGAGAATTGATATCGCTAGCGTTAAGAAAATTTTATAAAAGACGCTAAAAAAATGTTAGAAGGCTTAAATAAAATGCTAATGGAACCCTTAATATGAATCGAAGGCCTGATTAAACTCCAAATCTTTGAGGAAATAAGATATACGTAGATTGGTGCTCTTGGAGATGCGAGTAAAGTGAAGGATGACGAAGACATACTGGACAGAGAGTGAAGGTTTATAAAGAAGTATTAAATGTATTTGGTGAAGAGATAAAGCTACGGAGGATATTCCACGATTGCAGTTGGAAATGTGCTGAGTAAATAATCAAGAGTATTAGGATGCTGGAGGCTACCCTATTAGGAATCAAACATGTTACAAAAATGTGGTGGAGAAAGAGGGGTTCATTGGCAAACATTCATTTGTGTTTTGACTATATACTTATTTTCCACTTTTAATAACTTTCAGGAGGCGTCAATTATACCTTTAATTGGAGATTACCAAGTAATATTTACGAAAATATTAGCTTCCCCTACAAAATCATACCAAATTCAAATGAATGAGCTGAAAAGGTATTTGGGCATGAAAGTCATTAATTTTTTCTCAATATTCCCTCTCTAAATGAAAGCCTAAATGCCCTAATTACTCAATTTAATAAATATTTTTTTATAGGGACATATAATTTAGGATTTAAGTCCCTGAATGATATGAGTACATTAGTCTTTCAAGATAATTCTACCTAAATATGAAAGTAAACTTAAATAAAAACCTTTGGAAGGAACTTTATTACGACGCATTTACGGTGGAATGAAAAAAAGTAAATAGGTAAACACATGTTTATTTCTAAAACAGGAGGGAAGCTAGCCCTCAAAAACGAAATCCTTGGTTTTCAAGAAAGGAGCTCTTGGCAATTACAATTCATTAGATTCAGCTTAGTGGTGAATTCCAAGCTATAATCTCTTATTAATTGGACTCCGAGGCATGCGAAATTAAAATCCAATCCTTCTTCGATACATTCTTTCTTTAACTCCTTCCTCATTTCTCTTTCACATTCCTACTCTTTTGCCACCATTATTTTTTCAGAATAAAAGGAAAACAACTTTGCTCAAGGAACTTCTCTTCTCAATTTCCCCATTCCGTTGAAGCCGTTACTTAAAGATACCGAAAACTTCCTCTTCTTCTCCCCCTCCGCCACGCCCCGCACTCATCCATCCTTCTCTCCCTCAGAAAGGAAATCTTTCGTTACATAATCGGGATCTCCGTATTAAGTCAGCCTAAGGGGTGTGTGTGTGTGTGAGGGTACACAAAGCCCTTTGCCGAGGAGGTGAAGCTTGGGTGGAGGGGGGTAAGGCGGGGATCAAAAGAGAGCCGAGCCTCCTTTGGAGAATTACTGACCCAAGGAATCCCGTGATGAAGAAGGTGGACTGGCGGAGGTGTTGAGGTTGCCAAGGTAAGGTGGGAGCGCGGAAGACAGAGCGAGGGAAATTGGGGTGAATGGAGAAGAAGTGGAGGGCAGGGGCGGCGAAAGACGGGAGTTTGTTCGATGGTGAGGGAAGGGTTGGAGGAACTTATGATTCGGGCACGATGGTAGGAGTGATACTCACATAATAAACATGTGCTCTATGGCTTTATTCCCCGCTGAAAATTTATACTTTATTGTGCATGGAATTTAAGTAATTAATATTTTATTAAATGGTCATTCTAAAGTTTTTGGGTCCATGGTAAAATAACTCGAGAAGATATAATTCAATATCATTGTGCATTTTGGTTTTACCTTGGTTAGTTATATATAAGGAACGGTGATGTCGATTGATGTAATTTGGTGTGAGGATAAACACATCTGCACAAATTGTTTGACCTCTTTTATCAAATCAATATTTGCATTATAAAATACGATATGAATAGATCTTTGCTGTGCATTTTAATTTAAAATGAAGAATAGAAAATGGTGTGCAGACATATTTATGAGAGTTAGCTGTGCAGAACTCTAGAGATAGCACGACACAACAGATCAAGGTATGATACATTGTTGCCGTCATAAAAAGTTTGGAATCGGACCAGTGGGATGGTATTTTACTAATGACATACAATACCTAAGACCTTATTTTCGGAAATGGAAAGTTTTTTTTAAATTTTTCGTGACCAAATTTGTGTGGAGAAAAATTCAAGTCCAATGCATCATCATCCGCCATAGTGAACGTTAAATTTGTGCACCACTGCCTCTCCATTACTCCATTTCAACAGCAGG
>LYUA01000037.1:2160677-2194587 GCA_002093875.1 Calopteryx splendens | reverse complement strand
TATTTCTTTTGTAAACGAGAAAATAGGGCGTGTTAGTAACTATTTTAGTTTCTAGTAGTCATGAGATAATGGGTACATCCCCGTAGATGGCGAGGCTGAAAATTGCAGCTATAATGAACAAAGGCTGGGTGGAACTATTTCTTAGGGAGTTGCTTTAGTTCTATAGTTAACGTCAACAGGGTAGGAATTTCTCTAAGCACATATGAAGTAAACCGAAAATAAATACTCGAGTGATATTAGGTGTGGTAAGGGTTAGAAATATTTTAAATGTAAATGAAAAAATCTGGGAATCTATTTTCTTATCGGTTAAGTGGAACTGCACTACCAGTTTTTTCACTACCAGCGTTTTCCGTATCTCGGTTGAAATGGGTTCCCTATTTAATTGATTGGATTGAACATACTTTCAACAGGATGAGGTCTGACTCCCATTATCTCTGAACGAAGGGCACGCATCCGTTAGAGACATTGTTAGGCCGGAATGAAGGGAGAAAATGGATGCGAGGATTGAAAAATGAGAATGCTCGGGTGCGTATTTGTGTTTGCTTCGCGAGAGAATGGAGTTAAAGAAGAAGAAAGAGTATGAGGGAAATTAGGGCGGGGAAGAGAGCATAGGGGTGCTGACGGGGAAAAGGGGGTGGGCGGGAGAATGGCACGGGATCACAATTACGTCTCCGAGTGAGGTTCTTAATCCGGGTCACTGCGCCTTCCATCTTCACCGCCGTTGAGCCCAGCTCAGAGCAACCAGAACCCCCAGACCCCCTCTCCCCCCTCTTTCTCCTCCTCCCCTTTCCTTTTCCACCTTGAGCCCTCTATTTGGAGGGGGAGGCGGCGGCTTACCCTTAGGCAAAGTGGGAGAGGGGCGCGATGGGGGATGAGGGGAGGGGGCCTGCTGAGAGAGGGGAGGAGTGAGGGAAGGAGGCTTGTAGGAAAGAGGACCCCAAGCGGTACGCCACAGACGACTCTTGTGATGCTGGTGAGGCAGTTACGGAGCAATTAAGGAGGTTGAAGAGGAAGGGAAAAGGAATGAAAGGTGGGGAGCAAAGGAAGCCCGGAGGTGTGGCTGAGGGGGGAGGGAGTGGGAGGTTTTTAAGGTCTTAGCTCCAGCCGCCCGCGATTCCTCTGAAGAACAGACCGTCGAGGAAACTCCTAAACCCGAAAATTAAAAAAAAATAAAACAAGTGAGGGAGGGGAGCGGGTGAGGCCTCCTCCGCATCTGGGCTTGCGAGAGGCCGTGGGAGGGTGAGTGCGTTTAGGAGGTAAAAGAAACGGCGAGGATAAAAGGAGGGCATTGAAAGGGAAATACGTATGGATTGACAGGAGAGGATTCTACCAGGAAAATGGGGTGGATTTAAGAATGACGACGGCAGCTGAAAGATATGTTTCCATAGAGCCACCGAGAATATTTTCATGCCATGTGATTTTTTCTTGGGCAAGTGGAAAATGGCATTGTGTCAAATGTTCTCTTCGATCGCAGACAGTTGTTTCCATCGATGCTCCGTTATTGGCATGAAAGCTTACTTTGTGGGATAGGCATCGGAAATTTGCTGTTTATCGCCTGGCTGCTTTGAACTTGGTGGAATTTTAACCTCAATCTTTTAACCTTTTAATTTAATAAGGTTTTATTCTGATGCGAGCATGTGCTGCACCATCATTACGTCTTCATTGCTAGATATGGTACATTTCAATATAGATTCTCTTCTTTTATGATAGATAACTTTTTAAATATTCTGTTGTTTTACAAAATTTGCAAAAATCAGCCCAGTAAATTTCGTATAACTCCACAAAACAGCATCTATTTTCATTTGACACAACTGGTTTCGTCCGTCGCAACATCATGAGGCACTATTTCACAATATACAATAATGTGGTCTACCTCGAGACCAACACCTATTTAATAGCTTAGAAACCGTTCTATGCCACGGGTTTAAGCTGCTAGAGAGTTGCACGTTTCATGGCAATTGAAAAATCCGTGTAAATATTAAACAAAACAACAATTGAACCAGAAGTTTAATCTGAAAAAAGCAAAACGCGATAAGTTGAGCAGAAATCTTAATCCGTAGTGTTGATCCAATATGTTCATTAATCTTATAGTCAAAATCGTAGCAAAAAATAACGCCGTGGGAAGGGACTATTTTAACAGCAAATATAACACTTTTCAATGGCAAGAAGAAAGAGAAAGTAGACTACACAGTAATATTCAACGCTAAAAATGGTAATAAATTAACAAAGCAGAAGTACGCCAAGTCCATAAAAGAAATACATGCATATCGATGAATTAGTAAATTAATCCAATGACTGAAATCATAATTTGACCGATGATCTCTACGATTTCCCAATATTGTGTCGTAATATCACAGTATGTTGTAATGTGCAATTGATTTGTGTTGATTTTATATCTTTTAATGTTATTGATAAAATACGATCTTCATTTGATATACCTTAAAAGCCATATAGCATTCTCCCCTTATACGGTAGACGTATAAGGGGAGTTTATAAAGGCATGTGGCCTTTATACCATAATAAGTAAATAGTAAATTCCAAGATTTAATTGGGGCAGGAACTTTGACGGCATCTCGTATCTCTAATCTTTTGTAGGGCTCCCCAGAGCATTAGATTTCTTTGTATTTTTTGAGATTATTAAAATTAAGAATTATAGTATGGTAACAGCATAAAAGTGAAGAAATGTTTTACTTAAATATAAATTCTGGATCATGGCTAGTACAAATATTTGGCAGTATCTTACATGTGTATATAGTTATGGAAATGTCCATCTGTCTGCCCAACATCTGTATCAGAAACAATTTGATATAGATAAATGCATTAAATTACGTTGTGTCTTGACATGATCGGAGGATTTTGCAAAATTATTTTTAATTTATTAAAGACCCTAGTTCAAATCCAGAAGACAATTACATTTTTCTATAACGTTTCACAGGATTTTCCATTTTTTAGTGGTTATGGAGCTATTTCTCCGTATTAAAATAATTG
Source organism: Calopteryx splendens (assembly GCA_002093875.1). NCBI lineage: Eukaryota > Metazoa > Arthropoda > Insecta > Odonata > Calopterygidae > Calopteryx > Calopteryx splendens. The sequence goes on along the minus strand of LYUA01000037.1, from coordinate 2,191,599 downwards.
AAATTGAACCGATTTTCTCCTCTTTTTTTAACAGTTAAAAGTCTACTATATTTTATTATTGAAACCCTTTTATGCGATATAGCCGAATTTTTCATCAATAAGTAATTCAATTTTAAATGTATCGGTCATTTCGTGCTTTTTCCTTGCGTTTGGAAGGTCACCGTCATTGTTGCCTCCGATGCAATTGCTGCAATTAAACTTAAAAGAAATCGTGATTTGGCCACCACACGATCTTCTTAATGATCTTCTTCCTTAAATATTTCCACAATAAATAACTGGCACGTGAACATTTAATATTTTTTCCATGTATTGCTACAAAAAATAAACCTGTAACTTTCTATTTCGACGAACTGAGGGTTCTAAATTAATCCAAAAAATCCATAAATTGGGTGAGTTTAACACATGCTCGGATAACTTTAAAAAGTAATTGTTATTTTATTTTACTCCCAAACCGTCCGAATAGTGACAGAGAATTGTGGAAAATGAAGGTAATGCTTGAAATTTGCATTAAAATTATGAAGCGCTGATTACATCATGGGTGTTCCGATTCATATGGTTGCTGTACACGACTTATAATGGAAACAAATCAGTGTTGAATATGGATTATTTCGAATATAATTGTTCATAATTAGTTACATAAGTTGAAAACCTGAAAGTTGGTCTTCTAATGGAGGATGAGAGTTTCTCTTGTAGAAAAGAAAGAGAGGGCGTAATGCGCAGGAATAATGCCACCATATAAAAAGTATTTAGAATTTACCTAACAAGATATTTGGGGGAAATAACTAGGGAGGCTTTATGATATAATTGGACGGTTAAACTGATTCAATATCATTTATAGTGAGGCAGATTGTGCAAGTCAGAAAGACAGAAGTTGGGAACTCCGAGACTCTCTACTTGAAGGGCCCTCCATGAAACGCAGTAAGGCGCAGGCATGACTGCTTGGAGCTCTTGAGCCTTTCTCCGCAAATATTGTGCGATAACGCGCACATGCTACTGTGGCTGTTGTACTGAAGTGCTCAGAGGCATTACAAGTAATTGATTGGTAGCCTGGGGCTAAGAGGCGACCGCCTCTTTCCAAGCGAACAAATGGTTACGAGTGGTTACTTGGCAAATATATATGAAAATAAGTCCTAGAGAAGACGTGAAGACCCAGAGAATTAGAATTGTGCAATTGAAGCCTGTAATCTAGTGTAAATTAATATTATATTGAAGGAAAACATGGAAGTGGGACTAATTGTTAAAATAATGTTAATGCGTGCTGATTTTATGGGTAGTCAATTAAAAACGACGAATTATTGATGATGCTAAATAAGGACACTAACAATTTTTACGAAGTTTTATTATACCATAGTTGGTATGTTTTAATTTATTCATTGCTGGAATAATTATTCAATTTTAGCGGTTACAGCAGTCATAAATGTTGCTGTTAGTTATTGCCTCACCCTTGCGAACTTAGCTTAATCTCCAAGGCTATCAGTTTTGTACACGATTGTAATTGTCGTTCCATGACCATTAACACCTTACCGTAGTAAGGCGTCTTCCGCGTTAGTACAACCTTAGCTGAGGAACACTAATGACCGAATTTAATATTTTAATATTTCAGTTGTGCTTAAATGACTTGTTGACTGCGATTTTCTGCGACTGTCAATTTAAATTTTAAAAATAAAGTTTTTCCGATGCAGAGCCCACAGCTACTACAAACGAATTGTATTATCCGAATTGTAGTATGGTTAAATTGATCTCCAAAAAATTATCACATTACAAGAAATATGTTAAAAATCTCTCACGGTTTACCAGAAAAAAACTTTTTTTCTAAATAATTAATAAATGCGTGGATATAAAAATAATTAACCCTGAATTGATTACACGTTTTTGAGTTACTAATTTTACCTATATATTTGACCTGTGCGTGTAATTAATTATCCTATGGTTGTTATGCATATGGTCGTGGAAAATAGAGATTACCCCACCGAAATATTTTAGAAAATCCTATTTACGAGGATTGAGGTGTAAGTTTTACAATTTTCTTTTTAATTATTTTTTAAATCTCGATTTACACAGAAATTAACAAAGTTATGGACTCATTTTTATCTGATTTAGTGATTTTTAATTTAAGTTTATGGTAGGTATTTATTGTCATTTTTATAAGAAAGTTACTAATCAAAGATGGAGCGTGGTATACTAGTGGTTAGAGCGCTGGTCTGCTGACCGGAGGGCTGGGCTTCCATTCCCGTCGATGCCACTTGGCACCCTCAGCTTCACCCAAGCTGTGTAACATTTTTCGGGTACCAGGTCATCCTAGGAAATCACAGGCGGAAAGGGAAAGGAACCGCACTCTACCCTCATGTGTGAATTTCACACGCCGTTGGGCTCAGTACTAAGAGAGCTCTACCCTCACCTACCAAACCGACCTTCAGGTTGATTATGGTGATTGACTAATAACAGAAAGTCTTGTTTTCACAGTTTTACTAAGCTTACGGCCCTTCTTAAAGGGGAGACCAGAGAACGCAATGCGACTGAGATAAAGAGAGTAGGTGGGGTTCAAAGTTTCGTGAAGGGAAAACGGAAAGGGAGAACGAATCAAAATTGACCATATGAATGAAAAAGTTTCCAGCTCCTTCGCTTGTAAAAATTATTACTAGTCTTTTGTGTCTAGGTGTAAAAATACGAAGTTCGAAGGAATTTTCTTAAATTCTTATTTTCATTGTGGTTTTGATAATTTTATGCATTTCTTTTCACCTGAAAAAACGTCCTTGGGTGGTGACGTTTGTAAAAGGTTTACCTTGCTTTTCTCTCATTAGACCAGGATTTTTATGATTATGTTTTAGTCATAATTCTTCCTCCGCCGTGAAAATATATTGGCGAAGGATATGCTCGCAGTAGTCTACCGGAGCAATACAAGAGGTCAAAACAGTCGGAGATTGGTAAAAGTGAGTATAACAAATTGAGACTATATACTCGGTTTCTACATATCAACCATTAAAAAAGGAGCTTGATTACGCATTGATTCCTCATTAGTTTAGAGATATCAGTGTGATTCGGCTGAGTGTGGAGGGAATGTAAGATTATCTAAAATCTAAAGAATTGTTATATGAACAGTTGTTGCAAAATAAGGGGCATATTTCTGAGGTTAAAAATAACCATTTTGTTTCAATAAACCATGGTCTTACCTGTATGGTAAGAGGTGTGCATCGTAATTTCACCTCAATTGCTATAAGTAAGTATTACACTATTATTTTATTTATCGCATAATTTTAACAATAAAAAAAAATTTGGTTTGCTAGATTTTCATTTATCTGGGCATTGTAGTCTAAGTTAATGTATTTATGTCTGCGTATTTTAAGGACCAGCTTGTTTAGTATTTAGCGCACTTTTTATTTAACGTAATTAAAAATACCCTGAAGATTTTACTTAGCCAAAACGAATTAAAATTCAATCTAGTGACTTTCTATACTGTTCAGCATAAATATTGTAAAGGAAATTGTTGAAGTTTTCGCAATCTCTTCGTTTTAATAGCATATCTCCCAGGCTTTGGCTCACTATTCTCAAAACAAATACCTTCTTAGTCCGATACCATTTTATCGAATGATTGCACACGTCAGAGCGCTTTCATCAGATCTTTCCGACGGCGTTCTCTTATCCTCACGCAGCCTTCCATCTATTTTACTCTTTTGGGGTCTCCATTCCATTAAGCACAGTTTGCTTTCCGCCCAAAAAAATTCTCACAAAGCCCATTGATCGCCTCTTCCCCTTCCCTCACGCGTTCCCTCCGCAAAAATCGTCCATTTCAACCAATTCACACCGATCTCAACTCTGCCAAAAAAACGCCTTTTTTGTTACCTCCCTTCCTTCCTTAATTCCACGGACGTGAGTGTTCCCTCTATTTGTTTTTTTTTCTTTCTCTGAAGGAATCACCGTTTCCTAATCCGGAGTGCATTAGTATTTTTCCTAAGGAAGCTCTCTCGTAAGGTAAATAACGTAAAATCCACATTGCGGAAACCTTTTAGGTGAGTACTTATCGTAGATAAATTGCATTTAACGTTGAGATGCCTTAGGGATGTTTCCAAGAATCGAAGGTAAATGGACTGCACCCTTGCTTTCATTAAGTCCAAATGGGATTTCAGGCAAAAATAAGGAAAACGCAAGACTTTGTTATGTAGAGACAGTAGTAACATTACCTAAGGAGTAAATGAAGGCCTAGAATGCTGCAAGGGAGGTGTTACGAAAGAAGTTAGATAAAGGTATACAATTTTTTCAGTTTGATCTAGGAACCACCTATTTTAGGTACTTTGGCTATGTGGTAGAAATATCTAGCACCTACTATGTAGATGGTATCTTCGGTAGCTTTTCCTTTGGGAAAAATCCCTTAAGAGAGTTTATATTTTCGTTTGAAGCCGTGGATTAATTTTCACATTAATGTTAAAATACTTGTTATTATACGTTTCAGATATATTTTACATCATCTGATAAGTGTAATAAGTAATAACTGATAAGTGGTATACACATGTAACCGATCAATTTTTGGAGCCAAAAATTTATTTTGTATTCATATGAGAGTAAAAGGAGTACAATGAAATTTCCAGTAGTGTGTCATGCTTAAAACGAATGGTAGCTCACAGACCCGTTACTAAAATTGAATTCCAAACCGTCTTCAGTGTATCCATTTCCTTATTCGGTCTAACGATTTAGATCAATGATTAGATTATTTCTTACTAAAATTAACATTTGTTGAGGAATATTCACCAATGAATTGATAGCTGCGTATTTATACATTTTTATGAAAAGCACCAGAGAGCCTAATATTTCGAAGAAACTTTGCAAGCTCGGATTATTCAGTGGAGAATATCAAAAATAGATAGTTATAAATTGGGCACGTTGCTTAAATATTTACAGATAATTAAACCTTTCCTTCCCTGATCCTGAACTCCAAAATATCAAATCTCTGTTTTTCCCGTTTTCATCATGTAACTATTTTTCGGGAAAGAAAGTTGGCAGGTCCATCGAGAAATCTTGACAGAGCAAGTGGAAGAGGGTGTAAAAGGAAGAAATGAGGTAGGAATCGAGCTGTAGAGAATGTGATGACCCCTTCATATCTGAAAAAAACACACTCTACTTCTTCAGAAGGAGAGAGGGAGCGAGGCAAGAGAGACGCAGGAGAAGGGAAGTGCGGATAGAGAAAGATAGAGGACCACCAAGCCTCCCAATACTCACTTCTAAATGGAAGATAGCGTCTACTGCCATTACCAAGGACCCTTGGTTCCTTCGAGGGAGATGTATCTGTCAAACCATTCAATGGAGGGTGCCGCGAGTGCTGGGTTGCGAGGGTGGGAAAACCTTGAGGGGGTTTTGCAGAGACTTTTAGAAGGGAGAAATGCAGGGGTCTTCTTCGCCTTGAGGAGACGACGGCAGAGGATGAGAGACACGTTAAACCGCTACATCTGTTAACGTCTGGGAAAGGGATATGATCGGTCTCCGGAATCACCCCGGGGTGATCATGCGAAAATGTGAGACATCGGAGGGGACGGACGGGGATTGTCACAAGATGAGCGCGGGATCCATTTATCAGTCTAAATAGACGCGATGAATATGTATATGTGCGGTGGTTGCAAAGTGGCTCCATTTTGAAGGCTCGTGTTTCGTGTGGGGGATATTGGTGGTGGCTCATCAGGCCATCTCTAAGTACCTTGAACCAGTACCTTAACACATTTTCTTTTCCCTGTGTACTTGTTCTTGTCTTGTGGTAACTTTCCTCATTTATTTTACTTACGGAGAAAGTGGCTACGGTATTAATTTTTCCCGTTAAACCAACCATTCTTTTAGTCGTCAAATGATGGCTTTATATAAATAATGAAACAATAATACCGTGCTTAAAACACTGCCTAGAGCTTTGTTTTTATTTAATGGTTTTTAATGCACACACAATCGTCATTTTTACATCCATGTTAATGAATTTTCAATATTTCGGATCTAAATTTGTTATTTGGTGAAACGCACATTTTTATTTTAGGAATAAGGACGAATTTTTATTTGGAACTAAAAATAAATGGCAATGCTCATGATGGAAGAATTATATTCCAGCATGTTGGTAAACAAAGAATTTTGATTAATAGCTTGTTCAGGTTAACGGAAAAAGTACGAGGAAATTCATATTTTGACTTTAAAATTATTTTATAAAAAAATCTAGCAGTAACCACTAAAATATTTTTTGATGCCCTAGCCTTTTATATAGCATATAACTACTAAAATAAGATTCATTGTCATGCACGGAACTTGACAATCACACAGACACTGTGAGAATGGTTTTCGTTGGAGGGTGATGCAGAGAGTTAGCATTTTAGAATTTTCTGCGTATTACCTTTTACCGGTGAAACGTTTTCCTATTTCGTTTTTGTTTTATGCATATTTATTTTCTTTATTTTCCATCATAATGCGCTGTATCAGGTGAATGTGTGGTTAAGAAACGATTTTTTCGGACACGAAAGGCATAATTATTTTCAGATGTCATTTTATTAGCATATTTGTTAAAAATATGGGTTCTCAGGGGAATAAATTCTTTCAGCCTTTAAAGACTTATTGCTGAAAGGTTGCCACAGAAGTTCGGAAAAACTCATAGATATGGAGTCATTTAAATTATTTTCATTATTTTCATTATTTATAATATATTTGTCTGAAAAGAAGCAACATAACACGTGATATTGTGTAAAATAGAATGGCTCTCATTTCTGTGAACATAAACGAAATCCTCACAAGGCTTCACCAACTTCTAAGACCCTTCAGGGTCTGGCCATTATTAATAGTTTTCTACCCATTTTCGTGTACGTTTTAGAGCCGATGTGATACATAAATCTACTTGTTCGCTGCAACCTCTGAGAAAAATGACATTAGGTCGAGACGTAACGGTAATTCCTTGCTATCATTCGGCTTCCATGCCGTTGCTGTATTTAGGTCACTGAATCTTTTTGATTCGGTAATGCTCCTTACATTTTTTGGGTCTATCGGAGAAGGAATTTTCCCCAGGATTTGATAAAATATTTCTTTGAATATTTTCTCTCTCTTTTTTGACTTTATCAATCCATTACGATCCTCTTATGGTCGAAGTGGAGTCTAAACTCCAAATGAATCTCGAAGTTCCATATGCTGTGGTGTTTTATTGATGTAATCCAGCCGTTATTATGCAGGACATTTGTGGGTTGGCGTTCCAAAAATGATATAATCCACCAGGTGTGTTATAAAAACCGGGAACTAGTAGTCCGCAATGGATAAAATAATAAGTAGAACACATTTTATGATTTACTCTTCGAGACCGAAAAATTATGCGCTGCTGTTCATGTACTAATTTAGTCTAATATATTTGAAAAATGCCAAAAATGTGGCATTGGTCTACTTAAAATTCCGCAGAGAAGCGCAGTGCGCAGAATGACCGATTTTTTTGGATTTGATTTTCTCCTTGTACAGATATATGGTTTTGTCTTTAAAGAATTTTTATCTCTTCAGTCTCTTCTGTGTGTTATAGCATCAACCATTCCATCTCCTTAAGAAAAGCAATTACTTACTTTTATTTTGAGTTCCGTAAAAGTGAGAAGAAAAAAATACACTATACCTCCCAAAAATTGTGAAATTTCAAAGATTGGAAATGAGCTTAAATTTGTAGAAAGTACTTTAAAAAATTGCTATGTAGTCACTCTTGTGCTCATGTCATATGCCATCAAGTACTTACAGAAATTGATGACGTGCTATCTTCAGCCTCACAAAGTTACGCACGCTGCAAATGAGTCCAATGAATTCTTCTTTTGGAGTTAGCTATGTGAAATATAAGGTTTATTTCCAATAAATCCAAAAAACGAAATTTAGCAGATTGTAGAGGTGTGTTTATATTTTAGTCTTAATTTGTAATACCAAGTAAGCAATGAGGAAAATAGTCAAAAACGCGGGGAAACAAGACATAGCATGAAGAATGCGTCGGCTAGCACCTAGAAAAAGACTATATTTTTTTCCTAACAGTAATCAATAAACACATTCTAAAAGCAGTGGAAAAAATTCATAAGCATATGCAAAAGAGAAAATTGTATTTTTGGAATGTTTTTAGGATAAAATGACTTCATAATCAATACTATAGGTTTTAAACATCTAAAACGAAATACGTACCAATTTCGTTAGAAAATTTGACCGTAAGGTGATCCGCAGGAGAATTTGCTGACTTTACTCATTCCTCGACTCATTGTGCGACTTGGCACTACAAGAGATAAATTTCCACATTTTTTAAAGAGTACTCAATTATATCTCATTATGTAATTTCCTCTCCTGATATTAAAAAAAAAATATATTACATTTTTTTCACCTATTGATTTACTGCTTGTGTTTAGACGTGTCATTTAATTTTAACAACTGGTACCTACTTGATTATGGGAATATGTAATGCGAGGGACGCATATAACTAAACATATTGAAATGTACATGCTCAAGAGTATTCCATCACGGATAATATTATGCAATTTTATGCATTAACTGTAGCATAAATTTATTTGCATATGTTACATGTGGCATCATTGAGGTGTTTTTTTGCTAGAAAAATCTTCAAGTCAACATTCAGCGGTGATGGGCTAATAAATTCAATTTTAAGACTAAATTTTGAGTTATTTAAATGAATGAATCAATAATTATATTCAATCAATAATTGATGCCTGTAATATATTTACTAGCGAAACAAATTTTGCATCTAGTTTGCCTAAATACACTTTAATTTAGTGAAATTGGTGTTCTATGCGTGGTGATAATATTTTCATGTAAATTCCGTTTCGTTATTTGCGTTCCTCATTTTAAAGTTACTCGTATTTTTGACAAAAAAAATATTTATATTTTTTTGAGTGATCATTTGTCACTTCATAAGCCATATTCAAGCGTTGCAATCAGGTTTTATTTATATTTAAAATTATTTATGCAATTAAAGTAACAAGCCCTTACCATGCGCCTTTAAATAAATTTTTCTTTTGTAAGCATCATGAATGGGTTTGAAATATTTATTGTATTCAACGTATCATTTTTATTTTCAAAATGATACCTAATCCATGTTTATAACGTACTTAACTTACTTTCATCCATTGGGTGTGGGGACGAGTATTCGTCCTATCCGAGTGAATTTCTGGTATTTTCCGCAAAATATTCTCACCCATTTTTGATCGGCTTGTTCAAAAATCATAGGAAACCTTCATTCCTCACGGTCCACTTACTCTCCGCCCTCCTCCATCGGACCTTGTCGTACACGGTGACTCCGCTACACCCATGCACGCCCGCCGTGTTCGAAGGATCCTCCTCTTTCGCACCCACTCTCCTCCTCCTCCGTCCCCCTTCCAACTCTCAGCCGTGCCGCAGTCGCAGTTACGGATAAAACGTGCATGGAATGCAAACATTAAAACCTCCGGAGCAACTCAGAAAGCATAGCCGTCTGCGTCCGGGACTCCATTACGTGTACATACATCCGAGATAGGGATCCTTCCTCTGGCTCCTCGCCCCTCGAACCTCTTCCTTTCCTCCCACTCTCCCTCAAACACTCCAATCGGAGGAAGGAGGGGATGGGGGAATCCTTCTCTCTTTTCTCGCCGTTCCCATTCCCCCGCTTCTCCTTCGTTTTGCAACAACCCCCACCCAACGCCCAGCGGTTGGCTGTCGGGAAGATCTCCTATCTCCCGTGTGACTTGTGCCGCGGACAGAGCAGAGAAGAGGGCTCTTCTTGAAAAGCCACTCTTGATACGACGAGGCCGGGGAGGGAAAAGAGGCAGAGGGGGTGGTGGCGGGGGTATGGAGTGGTTTGATGCGAAAGTATTCCCACTATCCCTCTCTCTTTTCATTCCTATATTCTTTCGGTCTTCCCTTCGAATTGGCGGTCCATAGAGAATTGTACCGGATGTGATGGAATCGCTGGACTGTTTCCTAATATTATCTCTCAGTAATCCTCTCTAAGCAGCTAAGTATTGTAGATATAACTTATTTTCAAATTTAGGAAAGTAGTAAACGTGAAATTGAAAATATTTTGAATTGAAAGGAACCCTACCGTGACCAAAATTATTTGAATTGACCGTTTTAAAACAATGACCTTATTATTGCAGGTCAAGTCGTGACTTTGTTCGCATTATCCTTTCCCATTTGCTGCAGTGGAAATTCTATGAGAATTAGGCTATTATTTTAGGAAAACAGTTATTATAGCTGATTTCAATGTGCACGGTTTTAAAAGTACTCCTCTTATGTCAACCTCCGGTAGAATACCATCACAGAATTGACAAAATGTGTTCACCCAAAGCATGGCATATTGGATGACCAAAATATTTTAGCTTAAAATATTGACGAATGTTACGGTTAACGTAATTTCAATTATGATGAACAATTCGTGATTAAGTTAGTCAACAGCATTTTGATGAACAAATTTTGAAACATACACCGCTCATCGTGTGGGAAAGAGTTATTGAAAATCTGGGGGAAATTAAGACAATTAATAATGCATGAAGTTTTTTACAATAAATTATTAACAATTATTCCCGTCAAGGATAAAGCATTAAATATGTTTAATTACAGAAATCGGAAATTTTCGGACAATTAAAAGGTATGTTCTAATTTGCCTGATATAATACATCATAGGAATTGTCCATCTATTATTAAAATCTATAATTAATGAATTATTCGGAAAAAAATAGATTTTTCCTAAAATGCTATAATCGTAATGATTATTTAAAAGTTATTTTCAGCTAATTTTATGCTATTGATATTGAACATTTCAAATAAAGAGAACGTTGCAAAACGTTGGTAAAACGTTTTGCAACGTTCCAACCAATGTAACCAACGTTTTGCAAAATTTTACTAAGACATTTTCCGCCAAATACGACGTAGCATGACAGAGAAACGCAGCTGAGAAAATATATCGTAACGTTTTTTCCCCAGTCCATGCTTATTTTAGCCAAACCATGAAGTTTTATATAAATGTACCTGAGAATAATATATTCACGTACCATATCACTAATATTGCTCTTTTTTACTATATGTTTATAATCTAGGATTATTTCAAAGGTGTATTGTACCGAATACTTTTTTAGCAAAATTTATTTCTCCACATTTTGCAGAACCTTCATGAACACGAAAAATCTCGCGAAAATGTCTACATTATCTTGAAATATATTTTAATGTGTGAAATGCTCTTAAGCTAGTGCAAATGTGAAACTTATTTTAAATTAAGTGAAAGCGAAATTTTATTCTTCGGTCACATCCAAGTGTTACTGCAATACCAAAATTCATTAAAAAAAACTTATTTTCTTTGAACAGCAGCATCGTGGGGATAAATCGATATTTAAAGGTCTCCATGTAATATTTATTTATTTTCATAGGCATTTAGTTTTTAATTTGGATAGTTATTTCATCATGCCAATCCTTGTCATAAAAATGAACACTGTATGAGGACAGCACGTTGGAGCAGTCCTTTTCAGCGAAACGTCCCATCGAAATTGCCCCTGAAATGGAGAAAAAAATAAAGAATAAAAATGCTTGCGCATTGGAGCGTTAAGACACGTCGCTAACTCATGTGTGCACGCATTACAGAAGAGTAGATCATCGCGATATCCTCTCTCACTTGTCTTGAGAGCGCCGCACTGTGCAAGAAGCTTAGCGCGTGAGACACCTGCTCCCGCCTTGTCGCACCGCGGGTGAAGTCTGGGATGGTAGCGGTGATGCGGCAGCGGGATAAGACCGGGGATAAGGGGACTTGGGTGGGGATGACTCTGCAGGCTGATCCCTTGAAAATTGTTCTACATAGCAGGCAGGAGGGTGGTGAGGATTGGGTGCGGGAGGGTTTGGGGCATCGGGTAAAAAAAATTATAAAAGCAGGATCAGAGGTATGTCGGTAGCGTGACGCCTTGTCGGGAGTTAAAAACATTGTGAGATTATATATCCAGCAATTCATGGTTTTGGTCCGAAATCCGCTAAAAAAATGATTTGATTTAAGAATTAATGCTCGCTTCAGCAATATAATGGGTTCCCTACCCCATTTGAAATTAATATTTTCGAGACGCAACTATTTTGAGAGAATGCTTAAAGCGTGTTTATTTTTACGACGATCACCACACACTTCGCATGCTTAATTTTAACCGGTAAGATAAATGGTCATTGAAGAAAATTTCCCATTTTAGGAAAAAAACGCAGCATATAAATCATGACGATTGTATCAACCAAAATGTGATACAATTCCATGAAAAAAATGTGTGCCTACCATATTTTTAAAATTTAAAGACAAAAAATGAAATTAGCAAATATTGACCTCTGCATTTTCGATAATGATGACAGCAGATACACAAAAGATAGCAATGAAATCGATATTTCTCCTGGAAGGGCACCGCATTTAGTTAACGATGCATAGATTTTTATAACCGCCGGAATTTGACGGCGCAAAGAGGATATAATGCGTACAAAGGAGTCATTCGTTTGAGTGTTATTCCGTAAGGCCTTTTGCGCCCTTCTATGCGGATGGATTAGTCAAATCAACTACATCCCCTGCATTCCTCCTAGCTTATTACGAGATATGCGCCGGTTGACGAAATAGTCGCTATCTTCCCCGGTCCATTCCCCCACGCACGCTTATGTCACATCCCTTATCTTCTTAGTTTCACCATTAAGAAGGACACGAAGAGCTTTCAGAGTTGGACGGCCTACTTGGAGGAGCGTTTCGGGATTACCATAGAGACGGCAAACATTGCAGACCGTGTAACCAGGGGAGTGGGTATGGGGGATTCGCAAAGAAAGGACGCACGCCCGGGGTGGTTAAGGGGGTAAGGGGTAGAAGAGGGAGGCCGGGGAGAGAAATTTCGAACTTTGCGTCGGAGGATATGTTGTTCGTTCAATTATCTCCGAAGGAATACTCTCCTTAGCATGCGGGATACGGGCACCCGAGTAAGGAGATGGATGGCGATGGTATTAAAAGATAGTGATTTCACTGCGCTCCGCGTCTCCCTCTCTTGCGTGGGACCCTGTGTGTGCGTGTGTTTTATGATAAACAAAGATGGTTACGCTGGCGAATCCTTTCATATGTGGAAGCATCACTTTGAACTGTTCCCCTGTAAACGCTATGTGCGGATGAAAGGGAAGAACGTAGCCTCAAGATTTCTTTTCACCGATTTTATATGTGCAGCAAATGTGTGAACTGGTGTCTCCGCAGGTTGTGATCAAATCTCCTTTTCTTTGATCTGAGGCTGGTTCTTATTCTCTGTAGCCTTTGGTGTTTTGGCTTCGGCCTGCGTTATAAAGAAGGGTTCAAGAAAATGGTGTGATACCATACACATTTCTTTTCACCTTCGAGTAAGGCGAAGCACTTACACCTCCGAGGTGATTTGTTTTATTAGCCGCACACTAGAAAGTATTTTACTTAACTGCGTGTTATTTTAATTTTGTTTCCTGATTTAGAAATATTGTCATCCATAAGTTTTCTAATAGCTAGTTGAGTTTTCTATTTTAGGTAATCATGTATCCACGCCCTGAATTAAAAATTAAAAGCATTTTGTAATCAAACAATTTAATAACTTCATTGAAGTCCTGGTTTCCCGGAAAATGATTTTAGCAACGCAAAACTCTCTGAAAATGAAAAGCAAAGTGATATATAAATCTTATAAGTACCGAAAAGAACTGGAAGTATTTTTCTCTCTCCATCCTTTTTGCTATTTCACAAATGTTTATTATTTTTATTTCTCTTTGCCTTGTAATTTTCATTGGTTCATAATTATTTAAATTTTATTAATAAGAGAGTTGAAATTTCGTTTCAGCGAAATTATCCTTGTAGCTGATTGGATATAGCTGGAAACGGACTGTAATCGTAATTTCATTGTAAGGAAATAAATTTGGATTCCAGTATAGTCACTTTCGTCGCACAAAGGAATTTTCAGATTGATGCAAACGATTTTATCATGCTGTATCTCCTATTTGATGAATCCGAAGATGATGTAATGTGGTGAAACCTGTGAAATTTCAAAATCAATATTTCTTATATAGTCCAACATTTTATTTTTACTATTTGTATCCAGAAATTACTCAAGAATTAGAAAAACATCGTATTAAGTTTGACATTAATCAATATTAATGATGAACAAAAGAGGTTAGTTCTTTGCAAAATAATTTTTTAAGGTATGCTGATGGTCATATCATGGCTATTATGCTCCGTGCTTATATTCGTGAGACTGAATTTAATTCACTATACGTGTCCAGAAGTTAAAACACTCTGTCAACAAATATGGGATAAGAGAATCAGTCTATCTGTCGGAAATGTATGCCATCCGTGCCAATTCCGTGAATGTTACAATTGAGAAGGCCTGCGTTGGATGGACGGTTCTACTTCGGCCCTAGTCACCACAAAACTTAAGGCATCCTTCATATCAGACTCGCCTCAGATTTTGTCAGAGGCGATGGAAACCGAGCATAAGACAATAGGTAGGGCTGAGTGCTCTCTATGGAGTGGACGGAAGCAGATTCGGGATATAAATCTTTTTGGAAATGTGAGGGAATTGTAAGGGAAGGAGTTATGAGGCAACTCGAGTGGGAAGGAAAGACAAGAGTTTTTTCGGGAAAAATCCACGAGTGAAAGAAACATTTTTAAAGGACTATCATCTGGCATTTGTATCATGATCTGGAAAATAATGTAGGCATATGTTACGGTGTAAATGTAGAATAATCGTTCTCATATACTTATTAAGGTCAATAGTTTTTATTATAGAATTGTAATAGATATATGCTAGTACTTAAAATATAGGAATATTACAAATCATCAAATATCATCATCCTTTGTTTAGGCATCATAAATCAATAATAAAGGCATTATGCTTAGCTTAAAATGAGTTGCTAGGCAAAATTCTCTGGATATTAAAATTTCGTGTAAGACCATTCCTAATCTCTGTAATTGTAGGGAGGTATATTCTCTAAGCGAAAGAGAGGCATATTTTGTATTTAATATGCATACCTGCTCTGATATCAAATAGAGCAAAGCTATTTGATTAAATACTCCTTGCGTTGGATAATGAATATGATTAAACGCTTTTCCTATAATTCATGAAATATGAATTTGGCCCGGAAATATTAATTTATTTCAAGTTAATTGAAATTAATTTGTCCTCTGCTCAATATTAATTGCTGTATTTCATCAGATTTTATTCATTTTGCATTTTCCCACTATGCTAACAAAATTCCTCTAAGTTAGGAACATTATTTTTTCCACAGTTGTATTTATTATTTATAAAATATAAATATTCTATTATAAATATAAGCTATTATTAAAAGAAACAAATCAAATTGTGTAAATTAATAAATTAAATTTTCCTTCATGTTTGGTATTTTTGGTACTTGGTGTTGGCACATAGTATTTTTCCAGAGAAAAAATGATATCATCTCTCCTGATTAGCTAGATGCTCTTCAAACAATATCCTCCGTAATCCATGCATGTATTTTCTCTTTCCTTAATAAAATATGTGTACTCTCATTTTGAAATCTTGGAAGACCTATTCCCGTCGGAAAAAACCATCATGATTCTTAAAAAATATGGATACTTTACTTATTAATGGTAATCAATAAAAAATAAACAAAACTCATCTATGTTTTCAAGCCTCGTCTTATACGACACTGAACACTTGAACGCTCTGCACTAGATTAAATCACTCTTCAGCTCCGATAAATTTCACCCTTATTCATTTCGTGCAGCATTCTTTCTCCCCCATACTTTGCTATCCCATATTTTTACCAGGTTTAGGTCTGCAACATATTATTGCCATTTGTTATGCCGTGGATTCAATTTTCCTGTCTACTTTAAATTTATCCCATCAACCTTCTCACTTAGTCTACCATGCATAAAACGTTTTCCTGTTTTTCTTTCTGTCCATTTTACTTTTTTAAAATTTCCTTCACACCCAAATCACAAAAGTCTAACCTACGGTTAAGTCCAATCTACGGTTAATTGTCTCAATGAACATGGTTCAGAGCCCAAAAAACTCCCCTCCGCTTTGACAATTCCACTTCGATTTTTTTGTACATCTTTACATAATTCTCATTCCTATCAATTCAATACTCCTGGCAGAAGCTTCTTTACCAAACCAAACCTTCTTTCACTTTCTCTACTGCTTTTCCCATCCTTTTCCAAAACTATTATTGATCTACCTGCTCAAGTTTATGCTTTACTATTTAAATGTTGAACTTAGCCTCCCTATTTCGTGAAAATCTCATGTACGGTTGTAAAAAGAACTTCTTATTTGACTACAGTTTTCAAATATTGATATTGTCAGACCGGCTTCATCTAGTATTAAATGCCTAGTCTATACTCTTTTCCCTCACTTATTATCTCATTTTTTTAAACTTTTTTTATCAAAATCCCCTTGATTCTCACTTTCGTTTTTAATTGGTTAGTGTTTGTAAGAATAGTTAATGTGGAACTAAAAGAAAATGAATTGTCTTAACCGGTGATATATTTTTGTGCCTGATTTTTATTATTAACCGACTTGACTGCAAACAGGATGTTTCCTTCTCTCCATGACCAATTATTAAATTTATTTAAATTAGTTTTAAAATTATTTTTTTTCACTTTTCATTAACTCCGATTCTATGCATTTGTATTGCATCATATGTCTCCTACGCGTTTGAATTGACATATGAGCCTATTGATCAAATTGCTTGTGTCATTTCCCTAAATTCCATTCGTATGTGCCAGCATTTATATTCCTACCAACAAAAACCCATTACGCATTGCGCTGATGGTACATTTAAGAATTTGTGGTATGCAATGCTAGGATACTTTAGAATAACAGGGAAGACGCACGTAATAATAGCAGTGAAACTCTTAGCAATTGAAAATAATGAGTTTTCATACATAGCAATACACTGGATCGAAAAAAAGATAGAAATTTCATTCTCCCATATGATGATAATTTCAAAAATATCCTCGATTATTTATGCTACCTTAAGCGTCCATTACCTTTCTTTCCCATCACTTTCTGTCCAGCGATTTACCTCCTAACATGCTTATTCTCTTCAAAGCAGTAGTTTCCAATGGGTATCACCTCATTCCACAAGTTACTTCTTCGTTTAATTAAAATCAACAGCTTTCTATCATTCCACACATATTGTAGCAAATATCTCGGGAAATGGAATAAATGAAAAACTAATTACGTTCTGTATATTTAACTTGAAACTTTGCACCGTAGGAGACCTTTAAAGTACTCTTTTGAGTGAAGTAAAATTTTAGGCAGTTGCCGAAATGGGACAGGATTCTTAAAATTTTCAAAGGGGAAGTTCCACTCACCTGTGATCCTACGAAACTACGAGGGAGGAACTTCAACGCCGGAATGAGGAAACATTGAGGGCGTCCGGCAGGACAAGAGCTAAAGGGTGGGGACATGGAGAGTTGGACGGGTTGCAAAGCTGCAATCTCTCGGGATCAGCTAATGGCCTAGTCCGCGATCCCCTTTCCCACCCGACCCCATTTACCCCCCGCACATCCCCCTCCGGTAGTCACCCTGTCCCCCCTAAGTGCGTCCTTCTCGGGCGGTGAAGGCTTCGGATCCTAGCCTCTCCTCTGCTCAACCCACTCCCCATGCGTTTGTCGGTAGGCGCGATCTTGTGTGGATTAAGCCGCCCGTGCTGAGTGGGACCCGACGCACCCTCTCTCCGAAAAAAACCCGATCGCCCCTCACCTTAAACCGTCTCTTACGCGACCTCTTTGAAGCACACCTCGGATCCCCCTGCCGCGCCGCTCGGATTAAACAGCCCCGTTGCCTCCAATACGACCTGACTTCCTTGTTTCCGAGGCTCCAAACTGCCAGTTTAAGGCTCTCAATTCTTCTCCGCCGCTCCCCTTGCAGTAGATGCGCTTATTATTCGGGCGGGCGTCCTACGTCGTCGACATTCTCAAGAAGGGATGGCCGTGCGCGAGTAGGAATTGGGTGACTCTACTCTGCAGAAGTGCAAGGGTGACCTTGACCCGTTTGGTGCTTGGATCTTTGAGGAGATAACTTCTCTGACCTCTATAAAATGCATAAGGTCGTACGCATTGTTTACTGTTGATTGAACCACCATCTCGCTCAATAGAGCGTTTTAATTTTGCTTACGTCCTATTTCAGAATCTTATAAGTTCATTGGCATTGCTATCATGGTCAGTCTGCTGTGGTTAAGTTAATTTAGGAATGCTTACATAAACTGGCGCACATAATTAATGATATCTGATATTTTCCAGAGATATTTCCAGAGCAGAGTTTACCACCCACAATTTCCTTCTTCGTGCCTTCGTAATTTCCACCCCTAAGTTGTGTTCATAATGCTTATTTCCTCATCCGTCTCGTACGTTAAGGGAGCTTAATTGTTTTCAAGTTGTCAGTTTCTCTGGTCTTTCCTTCCAAATGCGCAGCCCACCGTCAGAGTAAAAGTGGAATGGGGGCTCTTTTAATTTGCGGGAGGGGGAATGTTAAGCCGGGGACTTGGTGACAGAGTAGGTTTCAATGCTGTAATTTGGTAAAGAGCTCTGGTCAGAAAAACAATGCTAAGCAAACAGTTTCCTAGGGTTTGTAATCTAGGATAAGTAGCGCATGTAAACGTGGGAGCCATAGAGATCTGTTCTCACCTCAAACTAAAAGAAACGTGACATTGAGATTCTCGGTTTTCTATCATACCTCAATATTTCAAGCACTATTTATGAAGAAATAAAGCAAAAAATGAAATAATGCGCATTTTATAAATTTTAGGAAGGTAATTGGAATATATTTCTACAAAATAATTATTTTTTTGTACGAAAATATGAGTATCCACCACCGAAAAATTCGATTTATCATTGTACTGCATCAAATTAAGTTGTTTAGTGGATTTTATACCGAAGTGGTACCTGATTATCTTAAAACTACGGCAAAAATATATGCAAAACTTCCGAAAATAAAGGATAAGAAAATTCTTGCATAAAACTTGCAACAAATATTCATTAAATTTAATTTGAATAAATTTTAACCTTTTTCAGTACTTTGTGCTCTATTTATAAATTCTCGGAGGGAATCGAAAAAAATTATAAGAAACGGTTTTTTTCGTCGCACGATGCCACAAATTTTAGATATAACAATTGTGACGAGATTGCGTGCATATTCATAATTATAGGTATCTCTAGTACCGGCAATGTATTTGACGCTTTTGTTGAGAGAGTTATTATATATATAAATAATGTTAATTTTATCGAAAAAAAACCTTCAATCATGAGTCTGAGTTCACAGATACCGATTATTCATTTGCTCAACGTTCAGTAGCAATACCAGTAGTGACGTTAATACGACCTGAACCCAGCTAAGATTGACGAATAAACCTCATCTTTTTCGGTTCCACGGTCTTCGGGGAAATTAAACTCACTTCCCGGGAGAGTTTGTCACGACTGCCTACACAGTTAGAGAGAAGGGAGACTTGTCACTTGATTTAGCTCTAGAAGCGGAAGTGATGGGGAGGATCTAAGCTAAGGGAGGGGGATATAATAATTATTAGGTTCATTGCCTGAGAAGCATTTTTTTCACATGAAGTGGACCCATGACTAAAATGACCCTAATTTTAAAAATATTTTTCAATGAGGGAGGTATCTTGATAATTTTATAATTAGCGAAAATGCACCGATACCGGAAGTTCCTCTGCTTTGAATTCAGTTCAAGCGAAGCCAATTGCTCCCTGGCAAACCACCCCGGGGTCCCGAAGTGAATGTTACGGTGTCTTTTCTGAGAACGCAAAACACAAAAAAACTGGAACGTTGCAGATCCCGCGATTCGTACGAAAGTCGATGGGGAGGAGGAAAAGCGATGACTCACAAGGTCAGTTGGAAGAGAAAGGAAGGAGGTGGGGAGGGCCTGAGAAGGGGATGGTGGAGATCATAGGGGAAGACATTTTTCCTTAGCATAGTCAATTTTCTTATTCACGTCATTTCTATGGCAATACATCCTTGGGAAATGCTTTTATGTCGAATTAAGCATTATTGTATGAACCCATTCAAAACATATTTCATATTGGGGTCGAACCTGAAAAATGAGGAAGAGAAAAACATTTATTTTCGTAACAGTGTGATTTTTTTCTTAGTTGTCTCTAGCATATGGTCGATTATTTTGGATCAAATCCCTACTGCAATCATTTATCAACGATAATTTGAAAGCGAGAGTATATAGTCTCTGAAGATATAGCCATAGGAAAGTGGTTCGCCACAGTCTGTGTTGCCATTCCCAGCCGCTCCCTTAACCTAAAATTCTTCCTTTTTAATATCCTTCATCATCCTACTTCCTGTCAATACCATTCCAACAACATCATATTTGATACTTCGCAGTTTGTTTTATTTCTCTATTCAGCTTACTTTTTTTCATGGCAGAAATATTTGACGCATATTGGGAAAAGGAAACGAAATATTACTAATTAAACATATGAAACAAAAGTTTGCATGGAGTAGTAGTATTATAGCAGAATATGAGTTCACTTGAGATACTGAAAATGAAAAAAAGTATACATTGACTTCATTCATTTGGAGGACATACAAATATGATTTTGGCTTTGACTTAAGAATTCCAGAGAAATACTTTTTATGAGGATCTCTGGACACGCCATGAACATTTCTCTGTATTGACGGTTCATTTGTCTGTATTTATGTATTATTTGTCTGTGCACGAATGGATAATTTAGACTCTTAATCTAGGAAACAAGGCAATTTGTATGTGATCCTGTTTACTAAAAGTTAAATTAAAAGATAAATATTTTATGAAATGATATTTGAGCCAAAAGCGATCCACCAGAGTAACATATTACCAAATATCATTGTAGCAATGCAAATTTTCTCAGTTAAGACCGAATATTTTATATGAAGTTGGTAGATATTTAAATTTATGTATCCACAATTTTAAATGAAAAATGTTGAATAATACATTTATTTTGCGCAAATATTCGTTCAAATAGCTTCAAAAATCAATGATGTTTGTGAATAGTATTAGTGTAGAAAATGTAAACTGATAAACTGGCTGGGGTGTATAAGTGAAATAATCGGAAAACATGTATATATAGAAGTGGAGTTATATTCCCTCGAAGTGGAGTTATATTCCCTCGTAATATGGAAAGGGAAAGTATTATCAACCTTGGCACAATTATCCAGTAAGGTATTTTTACTTTTTTGTATAATGATTGAGATCACTTAGAAAACAAAGTTGACCAACTGCGATGGTCATTAATAATGTGATACAGTATAGATTAATATTTAAAAAAAATATACATTCCTAGATTTAAAAGTAGAAATATAATAAGTTTGATGAACTTATTGCATTAGTCTATTGTCTAGATTTGGCTGACTAGTATTTTTGCTGGCTCATATGACATAAGGATTCAGATTTTTCAATTGATCTATTCTTGGTTCTATCGTTAATACTTCGTAAGTTGATTGCAGTTTTATATTTTTGTGTACAAAATTTTCCCTAATGATAAATTATTCCTTTATTTCAGGTAAGGGCTGTTCCTATCAGGTAGAGAAAGAGTTCTAGTGAATGAGGTGAGACGTGAGTCATTTCCAAGTGCCATCAAATAAAAGGTTTGTGTTTCTTTTTTGTAAAATTTCCTATTATTGCGGGAAAAAGCGTTCTCGCAAACACTCATTTAATTAGACTATTAGCTTTTGGGGTCACCAAAGAAACAACTTCCACCTTTTCATCGGGAATAGAAGTTGTTGTTTATTTGGCATAAAGGTTTTGAATGCATAGATATAATCTAGTAAATTAATTTCCTACTGCGATTGGTACCTAAACTTTTAAGTGATAAAATGTATATTTCAGAACTTTTATGCTATAGTGATTATTTTCAATTATCATTAATTCTGAATACATCACTTCATTGAGACGAGAGAATAAAATTTACGATAGATTGATTTGAATTTGATTGATACTCTTTATACTAAAATTTTATTACATACATTTCAAAACATAGTAATAAAAGAGCGTGTGATTAATTTTACGATAAAAAATAGGTATGGGTCGCATAGGGTTGAATATATTTTTAATATTACCAAGAGTTTTAGCATGTATGTTAGTTCATTACTTTATCTAAAGACATAATCGATTGGAAGAATAGGCTAATAGGCTTTAGTTCTAATTACTCTAATGCCAAAGAAGTTTAAAAGATATTCCCCTGTCTCGGTGGAAGAAGAAATGGATGTGTGAACGTCGGTAAACTTAGCATGTATGAATGAATTACATTATTTGACTGATTTAATAATTCAAATGATTCTTAATCTGATTAGGGATGTATGTATGTGAACATAAATTATTACTGTCAACGGAGTTTGCACAACAGTCATGTCCGAATTGGGACACGAACCCGAAATCTTAGGAGAGGATTTTAGAAATCCTTCATTATGAGAGGATGAGACTCCTGGATTTCCGCGAACAATTAGAGATTTTTAACACTGTGGGTTCCAATTGTGCTATAAAAAAAAACATGTTTTATATTTATGTCTATATCTACACAATACCCTGCAAGCCACCCCTGGGATGTGTGGCAAGGGTTGAATCACACAAGGTTGATGTTGTTGGTCAACCTCAATGTTGTCCACCCTCTTATAGCCCGATGATGGAATAAATTATATTCCGATACGTTGGCAAAGACTACTTGATTTTAAATTTTGACCTTACCTCCAGATATTAATATAATAAATAATTACTTTTTCTTGAATTACAATAAGAGTCGATTTTGGGAGGAACAGAGTACCATATACATACATAGAGCTGAACAATTGGCATAGAGCTTTCATAATTCATTAAATTAGAGTTATATTTTATTGTAATCAATGCATTTATACGAAGATCGATTTCCGTCCAAGACATAAATGTTTCTGGGGTATGATAAAAAAATCAACTCTGTGCCTTAGCTTTTTAATGTTTCTCAAACTTAAAGTACTTTCTGTTTGTAGTAGATGTGTGTGTTGTGAACCTTGAAATTGAAAAGATTTTATGGTCCTCGAGATGCTGGTATTTCATGCACAACATTGGAGTAGGTACGTGCGTCCACATTGCACGCCTCCGGGTGGCGTGGCGTGAAGTTCGATCTGTTCTTCACGCACCTTAATCTGTGTTACGTCAAGTCTCCGAGTAAATTCCATCTTGGAGATTTATGCCTTTCTTTTACAAATCTTATTGTTTAAAAAAAATTAAATGAATAATCATGGGGTTGAATTGAAATATTTCATCAACAAATACGGCTGACCCAAAAAAGTTTAAAGATTTAATTCCTGTCATAAATTCCGGTGAATAATATTTTCGTAAGGATATTTGAAGTTCTTGTATGATGACAGTAAATTATAAAAAAATTTCTCATTCCTTTTAATCAGCAATTACTACTTGCCTTTGATTGCGTATCTCATTCTAATCCTCGAATTCATCTCATTACATTTTCTGATCATGAAAAGAGATATTTTGAAGACAATTAAATTTCGTGAATTTTGTACATTTTGATTGAAAAATGGTTTTTAAACATGGTATCTACAAATTGTATAATTTTGGCGTCATTCTCATTATGATATTTTATGTTTCACAAATTTCAACCAATAACGCGGGGTAAAAATTGACAACTTACCCACTTTGAAAATTATGCTCTATCTTGTGTTTGAACAATTTCCTTTAGGACCAGTGCGAGATCCTACATGCTGCGTGGAACAATTGTGCAGCTTAAAGTCCCTTGATCATCAAAGCTTATCTTCTACCATATTGCTTGCTCAAAAGGACTTTGATAAAGGGTTTTATCCAGAGAATGCGATGAAGATATTGTTTGCGCCTCTTGAGGGAACTCACGTGATCTGTATTACTCGTACAGCGCCTTAGTGGTAGGATATTATGGGGATGATCAAGGAGATGAAAGAATGAAAGACCGTTATTAAGTGGCCATGCCTCTCTTTTTCCGACCTTCTCTTGAATTTTCTGCTCAAACGAGACCGCATGCTTTATGCTTCCACCGAGATGAGCTACGATATTGAGTCCCTTTCACGGGGATGTTGGGTATTTAGGCTTTTGAAAATTTAATGGGCACCCTTGAGAAATAGTTCATTGGGGTTTATATTAGCAACATATTATTATGACAGGAAAAGCGTATAACTTAATTATTTTTGGGGTAATTTGTGTATTAGGCGTCAGGGCTTTTCATTGTTACTCACTGTAAAAATATTTTATTTAAAATGATAGTATAATATGGAGCCTTTTAATTTTTTTGCAACTCAAAGAAATACCGAATAAATATTTAGTTCAAAGTATTTGTATCACAAGAAAAAAATTATTTCTGTTGCGAAATTGTTTATATTAACTTTAAATTATAATTTTTAAAATAATAAGATCAGTTATTCAAAATTCACGGTAAAATATTTGTCAAACGTTTGACTTACAAGTATGTGTGATCTCCGAAGGCAACAGGAATATTATTAGAAACTCTTATATCCATATTTTTGTAATGAAGGGTGAACATCAATGCTACAGCATAATAGTGACAATAATGCTGTCAAATAAAATATTTTCGTACATTTTAAACTTTTTAACCTACTGTATGGGTTAAACTGATTGCATTTAATACTTTTAAATGTCCTTTGCTATATATATTATTGAGAAAATTTTGCCATAAAAAATCAAATGTATTTATAAAAAGAGAAAATACTGAAGGATGAACAGTAATGGCTAGAATTTAATTGGCTTCAAATGAATTTATGTAAGGACATCGCAAACACTATTCTCTCCAGGAATATAAATTCCTCCTGTCTATCTTCGGATTGACAGTATTAAAGGGTCTCCGATTCCAATACTCACGCGATCTTCTCTCTCTGCTCTGACATACATACCTCTACTAACACAAGGAAGTCCAATCTACCCCCTTTATATAGATTTTCTGTTCGAATTCCCAGGCATTCCTTCAGCGGGCGTCCGATCCCTTTCCATATAGAATTCGTCCATGAGCCTTCAAAGGTACCCTTTTGCCCTCTTTCACCCTTCCACCTTCCCACATATCCCCCTGTTCCCTGGGAGACTTCCCCGCACTTCGTGACCCAATTTTACCGTCCGCTCGCTGCAGCCGCCGGACTGCATCACATATGCACTACACCACCGCCTTTCCAAGACCTACTTCCCCGTGTGTGACACGAACCTGCATCCTGACCCACACGTTCGCCCGACCGCATCGATATCCCACGTGAAATGATTGCATGCATAAATAAAAGTACAATTGCAAAAATGAATAATATTAATCGAAAATTTGAACGATAATAACCAATACAAATAAGTGATAATGAGAAAATGGATAAATAAATGCTTATAGAAAATTTATGGAAATAGTCTTCTCTGTAACCGACTGAGGTACCATGATATACCGAGGAAATAAAACATATATTTGTGTCCTTTTTATGCTATAACTATTTTGATTAAAAGGCAAGTGAGATTTGAGTAAGTACTTTATCAGTTGAAAACATCAAAAACTTAAAATGAATTTGAAATAATGCCGTCGTAGTTTCCATAACGTGACAGGGCCCCTAAGGTTCGTGAGATATTTTTTTTTAACTATTTGAAAACATTTAGGAGATGACTAGTCAGAAAGCTGTTCTCCAGGCTTTTGCAACTGCTTACTGCTATAATAAGTTTGTATCACTTTTTCCGAAAAAAATATAATGAACTTTTCATTTTAGTTCAAGCGTAAAAAATATATTGCTTACATTCATAAGCTATGGAAAACATTTAAAAAAATGTATTGCCTTGCTGAAAATAATTTTTAATTTGTTGTTGACATTAGCAGCAACTGCAGCGTAGAAAATAGTAGTGAGATAACTTTCATCCAGCATTTATTCCTGATCAGATGCATTAAATCAAGCCATCAACTCAGAGCCTTCCACATCGGTGCTCGAAACGGAAAAAAAATTCAACCGTAATCGGGCCAAGTTAAACCCAGTGCTAATCCTAGCCTGGATATTCAAGCGTAGTTTTTCACTCTCAGTAGATAACTGTACAGGCATGCTCTGCACGCTGTTCTCTTTCGGCGTAGGGAAAGGAAAAAAATCCTCATTTTACGTTGTTTCAACAAAGTTACGCTTCTTTTACTAATCTATTCCATAATTTCCTGCGCTTATACTTCTTTCGCTTCTCCCGCATTCATATATTGTTTCATGCACGCTCTGTCCTTCCTGGAAACCTACTATTTCTCATATTTAGGGTTAATTCCTCGGACGGCATTCATCCATGATTTTCTCCGTCCACCCCTTCCTCTCAAACCGTTTACTCCTCTTATGCATCTATTAGTTGATTAGGTTCAGAAATTCTCTCAATGTTACCAAATCAGCCAAGCGCACTATATTTAATTCATGTCTTTTAAGAGTGTATCCAAATCTATTCCTTCAATCACCCGCTCATTTCTCAACCTCTCTTATTTTTACCACAAAAAATCCTCAAGCTACTTCTAGTAGACATTAGTCACATTCTTATCCGGAGTTATCTTTTCTTCAAGTTTTCCTTTTAAACTATTATGTGGGGTGGAGTATATTTTGATTCGCTACTTTTTTTGCTGTCATATACAAATATTCTATGCTTATTTATTCAATTTATTTTTCTATCCTTGTATTTGATTAGTAAAATAGTATTTTCATTTCAAAGCCTTACGAAATGGTATAAAACTGACCTAAATATAGTTTTTATAAAAGTGAAAATAACTTATAAGTATCGAATATTGGGATCCTTTACCTACTCTAACATTTGCGAATCCCAGCCTCTTTCAAAATGGAAATTATAACGATGCTTCAACATTTTTTACGGCCGGGCAGAGGCAAACTTGCTTATAATTGTGTCCCTTCACACCTCCGTTCTTCTCCCACTTATTCTATAGATACAGCTTCCCTCTCACTTAAGATGTTCATTTTCTACCATAGTAAGGTAGGGAAACAAATTAAAATTCGAGAAATAATCCTAGCGATCTTATCTTTTCACCTCTTGTACAGTCCTTTCACCGAAAATCTTCATTATTTCCTCGGATGAGGAGGAGATTAAACCGTTAAGTGTACTACTTTCAAGTCTCACTATCTCCGATTTTGACGAGAGTTGAGGGCGGGCGAAATGCGGAATAGCCCCAAGGATTTATCACTGCCTGTAAAGGGAGGACTAATGAGTCATATGTTCGGCGCTCGTTGAAATTACAAGAGGCAACAGCCAATCTTCCGTGCTCCTCGGTTACAATTCGCGCTTGTTCATTTGCCTCGTGATTTGCCCTTTCCTGGAACCCATCCATCTTATCATCCGACTGCTTCCCATCGATTCGTCTGTTCATTTGTGATCTCTCGTGACTACTCCTCTCCCAATCTTCATTCTGCCCACCCACCCTATTTTTTAGGGGGTGAGGTTTTTTAATTTTACATATCCAAATATGTTGAGCGATGACGAGATTATGGGTCTTCCAAAACGAGAACTTGTTTTGATTTCGAAGGCCAGCAAGTTATTTAATTGGCTTAAGGTGGCCTTTAGGAGCAAACTTGAGTCGGCTTAAAATAAAAAGTACAGGGAACCGTGCACTGGTACAATTTTTAAACACTTTGGAAAACCTCTACAAAGAATACGCTAAAAACGACACCGTGCTCATTTTCCAACCTTACCATTGTTTTCAATATATTTTATTTTTCCTTTTCTTTCTCTGTATTATTCTATTTTTCATTTTTTTATTTCTTTACTTTTTAATTACTCCTTAAAAATCATCGCGTAAAATCGCGTAAAGGGTAATTGCTCTCTTGTGAGCTTACCGCAAAGACGGAATTGTGTAACATCTTTGGATTCCTAGAAGTTTTTTTGGCATAGTGTGCTCTTGTATTGCGGCAAACGAGCGAACTCATAGTTCGCAAACAATCCTTAAGTGGCATTGTATTTCCCTTTCAGTTTTTATAGTGTTTTTGCATTTCTTTAGTAGTAGTAGACATTTAGTTTTCTCATGGCCTATAGGATTGGTCAATTGAAAATGAAAAAAAAGGGGTCAGTTAAAATAAAAGAGTTATATTTTTGCTGAAGAAATAGTTTAAAACGTATTATATGACATTAAATATCCGAACGCGTAACATTTTAAAACATTGCCTTTCTTGGAGTTTTATCTTAAAATGTAAGTTTTTGTTAGTTTGTTTAGGTTAAGGTGGGCTAACTTATTTTATAATTAAATATAAACGTTTAGCTCTTTTTTATTAAAGCTTAAAGAAAAATATTTGTACCAGTGCAAGCAATTGATCGAAGGAGGAAAAGTTGGCAGGAGTGTGTCATCTGTTTCTCTCCAACATACGAGTAGAAAACTGTTATTTAGCCAGTTGCAAATATTTTATTTAATAATGCAACCTAATTTATTCATTATTCTCCTGTACCTACTATCACTCGAATTCTAGCAAACGTTGGAATTATATTTCAGGCGCTCCACCTTTGAAGCCACTTCCTTTCGTAAAAATAGCTGAAACAATACCATTTCACTACAGCAAAGTTATCAGTTCCAATGGGAATTCCATACCTAAACAGAAGCACAGATGCGACGCTATTCGAACTTCCAACCTAACTCATGATTCCAATGATCTTTCACATCTCTAGTTGTTCCTACGTATTGAATACGATACTTCACCTCCCTCAACCACTGAAAAGAACTCCATTCAATGCAGCATAAGCGGAGTTCGATATCCAGCTCTTCCCCTTTATCGCCGCTTACTCTGGTCTAAATGAGGTACTTGCCCTTATCCCCTTCCATTTCATTCCTTCCAAAGGTAGACACTTTCGTTGGACCTCTCGTGGAGCCACGGAGTACCTGTACCCGAAGGCTACTGGACCCCACGATCACCAATTTTTCGCGTTTCATTTGCTGCCCAATCGCGTGATACCATATCATTCTCATGATTTCTATGTCAGAGGCTGAAGAGATTTTGCAAGAATTTTTTCTCCCCGTTACGCACTTCCTAAAACGGGGATTTGGCCATGTCCGTTTCTTTGTCCCATTGCATGGTCTTGACGTTGTGGAAGGTTCCATCATGAATGGTACTCTTGGGATCAATGATAACTGCAAACTGACATGGCTACGTGCTGGATCGAGGATAAGGAGATAGACGACAGCCGTTTCATGAAATATCTGTTCATCGGTGCGAAATCTTGAGAGGACTATGGCTCCAATCGGTATGTTGCTTAAGTCATGGTATAAAGTTAAAAGTTAGACTGAGGTAGGCAACAAAAAACCATCTCATTCTCATGCATGCGCGGCCAACACATACAAACTAATCAATTAATTGGTCGTTAAGGGATTTAGTCCCTTAGAGCGGTAGTGGGATGGAGAAGACATCCGCGTTCTTCATGAAATCCTTGCACAGCTGAAAATTTCGTAGCAGAAAAAATGAATTCGAAGAGGAGTGTAACTGTTAAAATAAAGGCACAATAAGAGGATGTCGGAGGCGAGCAATTGGGGAGAGACTAGGCAATAAATGAAAATCGGAAGTGGATAAAACTTGGAAATAGCAAAGAAAAAGAGGACGGATATAAAAAAATTGTTTGTAGTACCTGAAGTAGGACAAATTTCAGAAATCATAAATCCAAAAATTATTAAAAAGCTCGAAGTAACGAAGAGTTCTCTAGAAATAATAAAAATTTAATTATAATAGATACTAATCGATATTTCCTGACTTCTTTTTTGTACCAAAATATTTCATGTTTTTCTTCCACATCCTTGCCCAGAATTCGTTAAAGGGCATGTGTCTCTTTGATTGGTCTATTTGTCTAACTTTTCATCGTATCTTTGTTGTTTTCTATGTTTTCTCAATTCCTAAATCAATGAAGCACCTAACCATTGCTCTAGGTTTTGTGCATGTTCCACACCTATTATAACGTAATGTTTGCAATTTCTTATATTTAACTAGTGCATCTACGCTTTCAGCTTCAGGGAGGATTCAGTGCTTTATTCATGATATAGTTTTTAAATTTATTCAGTTTAACAATTGCCTGGATTTATAGTGGTGCTTACATTGTTTTTAGAAAGCATGCCTATCTCTGAGGTTTGTCATACAATTCAACTATAGCAGAGGATCCCGTTGTAAGAGATGATTCTTCGGCAGATGACAAGATCAATAGGTTTTGCAAAGAAAATATTTGATAATCATCTCATGTGTTTATTAATATGTGAAGCTATTTTGCTGCTTATTTTTATATTATCTCTTCATCCATACGTTGATCGTTTTATCTGTTCCACATTTCGGGAATTTATAGGTACACCATGGCTCTCGTCTGCAGTCAAATGACATTCGACCATAAGACTTCTTTCATCGTATTAAGGAGTAATTACATAATTCTACTGAGGCCTTTGGAACACGGGCAGTAACTTAGTACTTCCACATACATTAGCGTTCATAGGGCACCCCTATGTGATAGCCATGTTAGTGTAATGTTTTAACTCATTATGCGAGTAATACCCCCTTTCTGCTCCAGAAGCTATTACTACGGCGTCATTAGCAAACGCTTGCGATATCATTGTCCTTGTGACTGACAATCAATCTTCATCGATCTATAATCGTTAGCCATAATTCTGATAATTAATTTAATTATCTTATTAATTGACGATTGAGAATTCTCTTGTATTTTTGATGCGTGATAATCATTAAAAGATACAAAAAAGTTGCTCCTTCATTATAAGAAATGAGATCTTTCATTAGCCTTGTGTACTTTTTTAACGAGAGTTTACATTAATTGAACGAGTGTGCGTCCAACAATTTGGTTACTTCCAGTTTTGGACCGAGGGCAGCGGTAACTTTATTGCATTTAGTACCATACTGATAAGTTATAGAATGTCTGAATGGTTAAAACATTTTAAAATGGTAAAATGGGTAAAAAATATATTTTATTCATCGTGCAATATTTGAAAAATGGTATTTAAT